>JANHZU010007469.1:2743-22195 GCA_032468055.1 Acrochordus granulatus | reverse complement strand
TTCGACTTGAGAAAATCCAGTCCAGATGCCTGTTTTTTAAACTTTGTTGCGATATTCTTAGAATACTAAAGAGATTGACTGGTGTGTGGTGAAACTTTTATGTATTACCTTTGAGAAATCCTGGAGAACAGTTTAACATTTATGCATCAAAAGATGGTAGGCATATAATGATGTTGACTGAAAACTGTGCAGTGATTTAGCAGAAATGATTGTTCATTTGTCAAGAAAAAGCCTTTGCCAGACTAACTTCATTTTATTAGGTAAATTCAATCAGTTCAAGAATGCTGGGGGTATAAGATACATTGGTTTCAGCAAGGGATTTAAGGATGGGCTAAATGTGTATTGATTAGGTAGACCTTCCAACTCTGATATTCAGCTAAATTCTTCAACTTGGAAGCTCACTAGATGGTTTTGGGCCAGTCAGTCTCTTAGCAGTCCAATCAATATATGCTGCTTGGAGCTCTTGAATGATAATACATATGTACATAAAACTTGTATATTATCAAATTAAGACTTGTGTCTCAAAAACCTCATCTTTATTCAGACAACATCATGTAATCTAATAATTAAAGCTAGATTTATTCTTTAACATATTGCCCACTTCATAAGGAGTTCATGTGATTTTTTTTTGTTTTCCATAGCTTTTAAAACATAGAAGTTTTAAAACATAAAACTTCCATATGGAAGGACAGTGCAGAAATCAGTTATAAATAAAATACTGCCTGTATCTTCTTTTGGTTTTTTTTAATTGTTTGCCTACCTTGTCAGTACTTGCCTAAATTAGGATAAATCAAATATATAAATTTGAATTCTTGGCTTCTTCTCCCCTGAAACTGGTTTTGAAGCTATGCCTGCAATATGTAGTTATTTTGTTTTCTCTTGAAACAGGACAATCTCTGGTTGTGTGAGAAGACTTGTGAGAGTGGTATGCTGTCCTCTCCTCAGTATTCTCCACAGGAGCTTGCAGAGCTTTGGAAAATCAAGGAACGCTGTGGAGACCCCTGCACATGTGAAGAAAAATGAAGGATGGCAAACACTCTAAGGAAAACATTAGAGAGGAAAGGAAAGCCTCAAAAATATATTCCATCAGCCTCCTATATAGTCTGTTGCTGGTGACAAATGTATGAGTATGTCACTTGCAGATTTATGCTTCTATTCCACTGGTTACATACAATGTATGTTCATTTCAGTATGGCAGTAAACTACAGACAAGCTTCACACATTCTTCAAAGAAATGTTTCATGTAGATAATTTGTCTTGTGTAAAATGGCCATTAGAGCTATATTTGCACACACATCCCCTTTTTAATAAATGGATATGTTTCATTTTTGAACATACTCTTTTACAAAGCCAAATATAAATGTGAATTCTTTATTAATATATTACAGAAGTAGGTAAACTTGACTCTTCATGCATTTAGTGTGTTCAAGAGCAAGGGGCTGAGGCTAAATTGAGAAAGGCAGATACAATACTGTACATATTGCATAATTAAACTTGCACTTCTCTGCCCATATGCCTTGCTGTAGAAGTCACTTAACAGAGACAGACTGCACACATGTGTTGGCTTCTAATGAACTGTGGATCAGACTGATGTTTTAATTTCAGTCTGTATTTTAAATATGAGAAACAGTGCCTCTTGCTGGGAGTACTGATATATTATCATGTAAGTCCTGTAAAGAAGGAAGTTAGATGCTGTAGTAATTTTACCTATCCTCTATTACTTTCAGCCAACATGTAGAGGGACTAAGACAGCAACCCTTTCTCCCATATGCGTATTAAATACTTTTTTTCCTGTTAAGTGATTTTTATGCTTTCTGGTATTCTGTGGCTACTGAGATGGGTTGGTAATGAAATACCTCAGCTTTTAATTCTCTCAAATATGTTATTTGTATAGTAGTGAGTAGAAGGTGTGTGGAGAGTCCCACTGATTTCTATAGGTTACTAGTGTAGCACAAATGAATTAGTTTTATTTGAAGCTAGCAAAAGCTTTCATTTTTTTCAAAACATGCATGATTGAAAGAAACAACACAAAAGCTTCTCCACCAATCAATGATACAATTTTATAAAGGCTTTCCCCAACAATACAATTAAAAATTGGCCTATAAACTTTATTAGCAGTGTGCAAGTATTCTTCAAAATGTATCAAAGACAGCTTTTACCATCGTACTAAAATGCAATCTTCATTTTCAACTGAGTAGAATTGCAGGGACTTTAGGTCATTGTCCAATTCAAATTCTTTGCCTTTCATCTAGGATTTAAAAAAAAGATTCAGATACTGTACTAGATTTGCACATTGTAATCTTGTATATTTTTAAAAGACTAAGATGGAATAAAAAGGAAAGGAAGTTAATCTCAAAACAAAAACTGCTTTTCTTATAAAGGAATCAATCATCCAATATTAAGAGTGCAATGTATTGATTTTACCAGTGTAACAAGTTGTATTATTCTGGAAAGTCTCAATTCATGTATTGTTGCATTACTGAACTTGAGCTTACTTTAGAACTTTCATATGATAGTTTCAGTTCTGACCCTGGAATTTTCAGTATCCGATACAGCAATCCTTTGACCTTCTGGATAGTCATAGAATCTGTGCATTAAAGAGAGAATTGTATAACTATAGATGGATATACTTGATGCCACATCAATTAAAATTCTAGTTGATACAGAAATAGATTTGTGGGAGTTGAGCTGTGCATTAGAGAGAGAATTGTATAACTATAGATGGATACACTTGATGCCACAGCAATTGAAATTCTAGCAAAAGTTGATACAGAAATAAATTTGTGGGAGTTGAGCTCCTGCAGTTCACAAGAACCAATTAGAACCATTTCAATTTGACATTAAAACAGTACTCTTCCTAAGCAAACCATACCAAATTATAAAATCTCTATATCTACAACACAGTGACTGACCTAAGTGACCTTCGAAATATCATTTATGGCATTAACTCTTTTGTACTTTAACACTATGAGTGAAGCCTTTTCCTCTACTTCCATGGTATGAGGCCCCCAAATCTTTTATGTACTAATTTGTCCAGATTACCATTGATCTTGTACACTTGTATTTCACATTAATAATATGAACATGGAAGTGTATTTTTATAGTAAGAGTTAAAAGAGTGAAAGTATTATAAATCTGACCCATCTAAAGATTGGCTATGCTGGGTAATTTCCCCCTTAAATCATTTAAAGCTTTATCTGAAGGCACAGCAATAGTGAGTTACTCCTTTATTGTCAAAAATGTACTTTAAAATATTTTTCTATTAACTTTTTGAAAAAGCGGTATCATTTTATGCAACTTGTGATAAATGTGATTTTTATTTTGAATAAATACTTTTCAAAATACAAGCCTCAAAATAGCTTATTGGGATCACATTCAGTTATACTCCATTATCAGTATAGTGAAGCAAAGGGAATGCATTTTTACTAGACGTTGCACAGAAAATGAGCTTAATATTTCTAAACAAAATGGACCTTTCCACTGACATAAAAAATAGAGTCAATGTCCATTTTATTTTATACATTATTTTATTAGATTTATGCATACATTATAAATACATAACCATCTACAGTATGTGGCATACAAAGAAATCCTTATTGACACAGATATCTAGAATACTCTGAATTAAATGTACAATTTTACATATACTGATTTCTCTTACTCTGCTCAAAACAGGTGTTGGCTTGCATTACTTCTGAAGGCTGTGACATTAGCAATGACTTAAGAAAAGAAAAATATCTTCAAAAGTGTTACTATCCACCTTAATACAATATGTGCAAAAGTGACTGAAATAATTGTAAGGTGCAGAAAATACGGAATATAGACATACTTACCTGGAAGTTTCTTTTCTATTGGCTTTTGATCATCTTTGTCAGGACACTTAAAAGTCAAAGCTTAAAAAGTTGAAAAAAGAAAACTAACATAGTGCAAAAGTTGAATAAACAGAGTTCAGTCTAGAATTTATTATAGCCAAAGTACAACTAGTGAAGTCAATTGCACAGATTAGTCAAGAGTAATATTTCCCACTGATTTTAATCTGATTATCACTGAACTCAATCAAAGATACATACCTAGGCAGGAAAGCACACATCGATTTTCCCAATAAAAGTTACCTATGCCACATTATGGCAACACAAGAAGTCACAATGCTGGTTGGGTTATAAAATTAATATATCTCCCCCCGCCGCAACCTTCCTATCTTATAAGAGTAGGGCTGTGCAAAGCATTTGAAAAGGGTACTTGCAAATGCATCATTGCTGGCAAAGCACTCCTTATCAAACAGTTAAGCAATTAACTGGGGTGGTTTCAAAATCTTATCTTTGTCTATACCAGGTGTTAAACTGGTGGTAATTAGCTTCAATGGGTAATTTGGACATATCCTGGTGTAATGAAGCAATTTTTAATTGCTTCTTTGTAAGCTGAGGATCTAGTTTAGGACTGCTACTGCTGAAAACATTTATGTAAAATAACAGTCTGTTTTTTTTGTGGGAGTAATGACACTGAAGTCCATGAAAAGGGGTAATTGGGTCAAACAGTTTAAGAATCACTGATCTATACAATCACATCATTGCTAATTTGGACATGTTTTCTCAGCAGGAATCACAAGCATGTATGCAAAATGCAAACTACATATAAAAAGTATGGGAATACATTGTAGGCATTAATAATTTGCATTGCTAACAAAACCAAGATTGTTTACAGATATTTATGATTTCTTAGCATAGTCTTATATATTTAGATAAATTAATACAAATTTGTATCTTACTCAGCAGCTGATTTTTTAGAGAAAAACGCTGTTCTTTTTCCAATTCTCCATCTTCTGGTGCACCATAGACTGTTAAGAGGACAAACAGTAACAAAAATATATAATGAGCCAGCATGTTGTAATATAAAGTGAAAAATTGTTATAGGATGTTAAATTGTTATTTGCAACCTTTTTGTACTGGGACAGGCACAATATACATAAATGCCTGCTTAAGAGTCACAAAGAAGAAAAACACTTCTAGTTTTGAACTCTGCTTTAGAAAATTTGTCAGAAACGTTTAGGAAATCCAAGTACATATTACTTGTTAAATCAATCCAGAAGAAATGTTTCAGAAAATAAAGGATATGAAATTATTTACATTTTTCAATTCAGTATTTAGGTTTCTGAGAATCATACTTATTCTAAATCAGTAAGACATGTTTCTCTAGATGCTTAGTAATTTAACACTTTCCTCAAATTCACCCATAATAAATATAAAAACTAAAGTTCTACAGTATGCAAAATGAAATTTTTTTTTCAAATCAGACAAAACAAACAAGGTTCTTCTAAAAGCCCTGCTAAACTATTTCAGGCTGATCTTGTATTGGCAGAAACAAAACTTGAAATGTTTTGATGATTCTACATTTTGGCCAAAAGTAGAACTGGAGTGATTGCAGAGTGATTTTTACAATGTAAGTAGGGCAAGGCCAATGCTCAGCACCCCTCTTCCTCCACATGGCCTTAGCTTCTTTTCTCAACCAATACTGACATCCCAGGACAGAATATTCATCAGGCAGTCTAGCCTTGTAGTCTCATGAGCACTTTCTTATCTTTTTCTCCCCTGCCACCAGTGCCTGCTTGCACTGCAGTCACCAAGGACAACTCTCATTCTTGGCTTTGGCCCAGTTTCACTCCCCTGAAACACTTTTGTCCACATGTTCAGACTGGTCATCAACTATTCAAGAAGAGCTGTTCTGGTATGGAAATATTCAGGCATGGGATATTTTGTATACCCTTAATTAAAACTAATCAGCAGTTTTGTATCCTTTCGTAAAACCTGATAGTAGACTGGCCGCTTTAACGTCTTTTCATGAGGACACTGCTTTTTTTAGATCAAAATTTAATTTGTTTAAAAATATAGATGCCATCTGGATCAATTCTTTTTTTAAATGTTCAAACTGCCAATAACAACACCTCTTATTATCAAATGTGTGCTTATAACTTACCTTTAAGTAAATTTGGGGACAGGTATCTTCAGTCCTATATGAAGGTAGATACAAATCATCTATTTAACTCTAATCTCCTTATCCTCCTCTAAAGATTTTTAAATTATCATCTCTCCCTATTTCTTATTTCAGATGCTGTTCTTATTGTTAAACTGAAATAGAATTAAACTGATTTCTGGATACCTCTGCATCTTAGCAAAATACTAAGCAAAACAATAACAAAATGTTATTG
Organism: Acrochordus granulatus; assembly: GCA_032468055.1. Taxonomy (NCBI): domain Eukaryota; kingdom Metazoa; phylum Chordata; class Lepidosauria; order Squamata; family Acrochordidae; genus Acrochordus; species Acrochordus granulatus. The sequence continues at coordinate 15,993 of JANHZU010007469.1, read as the reverse complement.
TAGGAGGTGAAAGTATTAAGTTATAAGAGAAATCTCTGCCTGTCCTTCCTCCCAGAATGAGAATGTAAAGTTAAAGCTATGGCTGCCTTTGGAACTGAATTTTAGGGCAGATGTCTAGAAGTTCTGCAATCCAGGGGTCTCTAATGAAGCAAGAAAGTATGGGAATGGCAGCCACACAAAGTTAATATTCATTAGAGTGTTCCACAACATGTTGTATTGGTTGAGATTCAAATTAAGGAAATTAAGATACCAAGAAGCTTGGATGAAACAGGCTGGGTAATCCAAAAATGTTTAAGCTAGAGAACCACAGTGAAGAGGATTTATTCAAGCTACACAGCAACACAGCAAACGCACAAAATTCCCTACTTTCTACTCATCTGTCAAAAAATTAAAGTTAAGGCAGCAGACAGCTGGAAATGCAAGAGAAAATCCCAGAGGAGAGAAACCAAGCTTCCTGCTATACTTACGGTCACAGAGTAACTGAAATCTTGGATGAGCAGCAAGGAATTCCTCACTTGGATTATTTTGTTTTGGATCTTGATTACCACCAGCCTTTAACCAGTGAACTCCATATTTTTTTCTGTAGTCAAGTTCTGCTCCCTTCCTTTCTTCAGGAAAGATCTGGGGCAAAACAAAATTGTATTACAGAATATAACATCAAAACTACCAAATCAATTTATATATATATATATATCATTTAATATATAATTTAGGGTATTTCTGGAGCTTTTTATCTCAATTCAGTATCACTCAAGGCTTGAAAATAACAAAAGCTATGACCTAAAGCAATCCTATATTAATTTTATTTATAATTCTAGCCTTCCTTTTTAATCATCAATATTGCCCTCTCAGATTTTCTAAATTAATATTTCATTCCATTAATCTACAAACATACCATACTGTATTAAAAAAAAGCCTGTCTGAAATGTTGAATGTTCCTAGGCCTCATTCAAGAAGATTACTTAAAGAATTAAAACTTTTCCAAGTCCCAAAATGTTTTGCCCTTAAACTCCTCAAACAGTATAGGTAGTTCTTGACTTACAACCACAATTGGGACCAGAATTTCCATTGCTATATGATCTTATTGCAAAGCGAGATGTCATAGGACCACATCGCTTACCAGCAGCCACTGTTAACTGAAATTGTGGGTTGTTAAGTAGTACCATCCAAACCAAGCCATTTTGAGCTTAGTTCCTTCCATCCTGGAGCCTCATTAAGATTGCCTCCAACTCTCTCTACCCACCTATCTCCCCACAGCCATCTCTGCTCTTGGGCTGCCTTGCACCTACCTTGTGGGGTGGCAAGCAGCCCCAGAATCACCCGGCTCTGAGGCTCCTTGCCACACCATGGGAAGCCCCAGGCACCACAATTGCTCCTGCCACCCTGCTGACAAGCTGCGCTGGGCTTTGATGCAAAAGAGGGAACCAAAAACAGCCCCAGAACTGCAGCATGCCAAAAAGTCCCTTTATGGGCTTTGGTTACAAATATGAATATGTACACACATACTGTACATGTATATACATACATGCCTACATACACTTACTAAAAACAGCCATAATGCCATGGTGCACCTAAGAGCTGCTTGTGCCATGTTCCTGGACTGGACTGGGCTTCAGCTGCATAAAAAAAAAAAGCCAAAAGCAGCCCTTGAGCTGCAGTGTGTCAAAAAGCCCCTGTGGAAAAATCTCCAAGAGTGCAGTGTGCTAACCCCCCCCTTTTTGCTTTTGCAAAGGGGCTTTTTGCGACAGCAAATACCTTGTTACAATGCACCAATAGTTTTAATTCAGGAGGGGAAGGTCATACATTCATTTATTACTGTTGAGTATTTTGACACCTGTAACATTTTAGAATCCATGTCTTGTCAACAGTTTTCACAAAACATGAGCGCACATACCTTCTTAATATTGCTAATGGAACATAAAAATATACCTGTGATTTGTTAAAAAACTTTAACTGGCCTATTTTGGCAATAATAAGCTGTTTCACGGTCTCTACATTTTTCTCTGAATCCATCAAAGGGTTGTTTCGACAATCAAATGATTCAAGTCTTTGTAGTTTGTCAAGTTCATTGATAACAGACCACTGAAACCAGAGAAGAGGAAAAGTTTGAAGCACCAAATCTGAAACCAAAAGGTATTTTGATACTGCTACATAAGTTATGCAAAACTCTCTTATGACATCTCTTGCAATGATATGGAGATATCAATCTTATTCATGTATTAAAATGGCATAATATTTAGGCATTATGATAAAATTATAAATTAAAAAAATAACCTATGTTGTTAGCTTTGCAAATATTCTTCATGACACTAATAAAATAAAATGTGTTAAATATTTTAATTATATTTCAAGCTGCAGTCTATTACAATTTCAGTCTGGCAATGCTAAATTGGTCAGTAATTTCCCATTCACTTTAGCTGGCTGAGGGAATTAACTCTAACAGCAGGTTATATGATGGATGTAGCAATGGTTGTATCCTTGTGTACTAATTGCCAGACAAACATAAAATCCAAAAGGTCTGGCAAGAAATCATACCATTCTTCCTGTGCATTTTTATAAATAATTGACATTTATAAAGATAACAATTGAATAAACGAGAATTGAAGTCATAACACAATTCATGGCACAGGCATCTTACTTTTGCTATTCTGTTATCTTTTAATATAAGATGTGTTAATGAAGAAAACATGCTAGTCTTGTCACCTGTAAAAGAGAAGAATAAACTGGTGAAACAATAGTGAAAAATTAAATTATAGACACATTTAACAGTATTTAATTTACATACCAAATGCTGCATCAGGAAAGTGTATAGAAGAAATTCCATTGTTTGAAAGTATTAATCTTTCTAACCTGAAATTTAGAAGTCAAACCATTTAAAATATAAACCAATAATTTGGACTCCACATCCAATTAGTTGTAATAAGTGAAAAATTAGCATTCTGCTATGTTAAATCAAATCAGAGTGTACAACACTGATTATAACTAAGATTCTTTATTGTAAGGCTATAAAGAAATGAGAAATAACACAGGTAAAGTAAAATAATTATTTGAAAAAATAAAAGTAGAAACTGAATTTAGGCCAAGTAAGTCATCATAGCCTGCAGGCACTGTATTTAAGGATTCCTAAATAAGTACAGCCATGTAACAATTTTTGGAGCACTGATCATAAAAGTCTGGCAGAAAACTGAAACCCCAGCTTCACCACTGTATATATGCTTGCTTCAGTGCAAAGGTATAGTATGTAATGTACCATGACTAAGAGATAAGACAAACAGTAGGATCATGTTCAACTCTGAAGAAATATTGACACTGAAATTAACAGTAGTACTATACAATAATTACCTGGGGAGATCTGCAATTAGATGAAGCTGATTTTCATTAGTTATCTGGTTGTTAGAAAGGTCTAGCCATTTCAGATTTTGGAGGACATCAATAGGTCTGTAAGGAAAAAAATCTTCTTTAAAACTTTACAGTATTATATAGAATTGAGAAAGCCTTTTGGATTAAAGGTGAAACGTCTTCTACTTGAGAAAAATCCAGTCCAAATGCCTGTTTTTTAAACTTTGTTGTGATGCAATTACCCTGGACGAGTGAGAGTCTTCACAGACATGTTTACAGTATTATAACTTCTTAACAATAAAATTATTAGAAAATGTAGTCTCATCCTTATTTTATCTGGTTGCTACCTTATATCATATAGAAATTATTTTTTGCCTTATTTTTTAATTTTAATGTTTTGAAGAGCTGTGAAGGCTTGGCTTTAGTGAGGAAGATTGAGACTTCTTTCTTTGTTGTGGTTGCCATCTTTTAGCTGTATGTTTTATTGATTTCATTGTAATTTCTTTGTCTGGTTATTTTGAGCTGGCCAGAATCATTGAGAGTCAGGCAGCACGTAAATTTAAATAATAATAACAATATTTTGCCTCTTCCATACTTTGTATTGTTTTTACGTTATTCTATATTGGAGTTTGATGATCACAGATCATAATGCATCCAGGGTTATCTAAACAGTCCTAAAATGCTGGGGAAGTATGCAACAGTTTTACAAAAATCAATTGCTCTAATACAGTGTTCTACTCTGACAGTGCTCAAGGTATTTATACTAATATACACAGAACTGACACTGGGTTCTTATTGAACCATTAACTCTTTTCAACCACAAAAGCTCCATATCAAAAATATATAGTCTCTGCTTAAATACACTATGTAATTTTTATTGGAAGAATTTCTAATTGCCATACCAGCCTTGTTGCAACTTAACATCTGATGGGGATACCCTTCTTTATATCCCCACCATAGCGAAGCTTAGTTGATGGAGAGCAGAAAAAAAGGCCTTCTTAGTGGTTATATATCTTAATTAATATGTAAAAGAGTTTTCTACTGGATAACAAACATGTTCATAATAATATTTTAAACAGTGCAAGTGTTCTCAGTGCAAGGTTTTTCTACATATAAAATAAGACACACATGCCTAGAATTGTACCTATACACATTATAAAAAGATTTAATGCTTACAGTCACACCAATCAGTATGATTCATAATTATTATTTCAACATCAGATTATGTTGAAAATACGGAATACCGGCAGTCCTTGTTTACTGACTACTTATTCAACAACTGTTTGCAGTTACAATAGCACTGAAAAAGAGTTATGATTGGTTTTTGAAGTTGTGGGCACCATAGCATCCCATGGCACATGATTGCAATTTAGACACTTGGCAACCAGCACACATTTATAAGTGGCACAGTCACGTGATTGACATTTGCAATCTTCACAGCGAGCTTCTAACAAACAATATCAATGGGGAAGCTGGCAGGGAATCTCAAATAACAGTCATGTGACATCGCACTTAATGACTGCGAATGATTTGCTTAATGATTGCTGCTAGAACTGACAAACTGATGTAGTAAGTCGGCCCATTCACATGATGTTTCACTTTACAACTGCATCACTTAGCAATAGAGTTGCCACTCGTAACTGTGGTCAGTAAGTGGGGACTACCTGAATCTTATTTGCAAGACACTGGCTTATATATATTACTCTCATACCTTTTTAAAAGTGAAATGCTATTGGAAGCAAGGTACAGTTCTTCAAGAGCAGGCCACCCTGTAGCACATAAAAGAACCTAATAGGAAAACACCATTTAGTACAAAAAGAAAACTTCACTTGCCTTTATAGACACAGGATACATTAAAGTCAAGTAACACCAACTTTACAAATGTATTTCAGATATACTCAGAACTACCTTGGAATTTATCCCACAGTTTCACTAAAAGAAAATCAATTTCTTTGTGGGAAAGAAATTTCAAAAATTGACCTTGTTGAGGTCAACAGTCCAAAGTGGTAGAGCTATCTTATTAGTGACAAGTCCAGAGAACTTAGAACCAAACACATTCATGTCATAACAGAAAAAGAGAGGGAACTGCAAAGACCTGGGAAACCAAGTGGCAGCTGCTAAAGTAGAAAGGGAGGGAAATTGGACAAAAGAGTTTAATGGGCCCTACATGGGCAGGATGGGAATTCTTTGAAGCCATGTTCACTCCACAGAGTCACTGACTTGAGATGAGCAGCTATAGAAATTTATTAAATAAGTAACAAAAAATTAGATCTAAAACCCAGAAAACTTGGAAAACATTTCAATAGCTGAAAAAAAAATTCATGCGGGTATCTGCATAATGGGAAGAAAAGCATCTACCATCATGACATTCAAAGCTAGTAGAATTACATTGTTTTATTGGAAAACCTATTGTTCTTTTGATTTTTCCAGGATGCAATGTTAACAAAGCTTACATATAATCAGGCTCCTTTAAATAGCTCTGAATAATATAGTTTTGTGAGACAAAAAAGTTTTCATGAGCAATGCTCTACAGGAAATACAGAAAGAAAAAAACTTATAATAGTAGCCAGATCCTTTCCTGTTCTATTACTGAGAAAAATTTCATTTATAAACTTTTGCAACGATTACATATTTTTTATGGATGTAGGATTATATATCTTTGAATGTTTTGTTAGAATTACAAATAATATTATTAAGAAATAATAAACTTTCAAAGAAATGTATTACCTCAGCCCATGTCACTCCAGTCTGATTAAGTGCCAAAACCCTGAGTTTACAAAATGTTCTTGAAGCAGGTGGTAGAATGGTTGGAAATTTCATTTTGTTTTCACTATTCCAAAATTGAGGAAAAAATACGTTAGAGGAAGGAACAAATATAGCACATTAATCTTTCTGTTATAACTTAATGCAATTAAGTTGCATTCTGTCTTCTTTTATATTTCTCTCAATTTTTATCTTTTTGCTTAGTCTCCCATATTTCACGTCAGAAACAAATGCAGAGTCAACCCCCACTGAGATTTCAGAGATGTAAAGTAACTTGTGAGTCATCAAGAATACATTAGTTTAAATCCAGAATCAAATTAGCCTTGTATTTAGCGTAAAAAAAGAACTCCATATTGGTGTTGCACATATATTTAGAAGAGGAGTTTATCCTTTGCCACATGACTGTGCCCAAGGGAATTAAAAAAACAACAATTTAAGAAGGGTACTGAAACCAGCAAGGACTATGGTATAAAGTGAGTACTGGTATCCATTAGCATATAGATTTTAAATGATTTGATATTATTTGATACAGAGAAAGGACTGGCTTCAGAGTGCTCTTTCACAAATGGAAAGGCTCTTTCATCTTCCAGAAGGGCAGAAATTTGGCAGTTTCTGGAATCACTGGAAGAATGGAAGAGGAAAAAGTGATTTTCTATTATTCCCTTGTGCAATTTTGTACTGTTTGAGGGAACTCTAATCCCCGAAAGCAGCTTTTCTTGGGGCACAATAAAAAAAAGGTATCAATGAGCATCATCTCACTTAACTACTCTAAGAAAAGATTTCCCAAAAACAAAAATCCAAGCTCATCCACACATTATGAAATTGTTTGTGAATACCTGAGATTAAATGTTTCTAAATTTTCAACTTGGCAGGCAATAGCTAAAACTTCTTCCCAAGATGACAAAAGATTTTTTGATAAATTTATCTGCCGAATATCTGAGCAAGTACATTTAAGAAAAAATTTACAAGCTTGAGTTTAAGAAATATGATCTTGCCCTATAAGGATATAAGGACTCCATGAATAGTAAAGCTTAAGTAAAGAAAAGGCAATCCCTTGATGACCAGAGACCATTCTTAGTACTTGGGAACAGAAATCAAATCAAGCAGAGGCGCAGGTTGGGCCACTTCATGTTCATAGCAAGGCCAGCCATGTCTAATGTTCTTCCCATTTTTCTCAGGATTGATTTATAAAAAAGTCTTAACCCTACTGTATAGCTTATATACAGAATGGCAAAGAATACTGTATAGCTTATATACAGAATGAATGCATCATTCATTTTCAGTCAGAGAAATACTAAAAAGGACTCCAGGGCATCTCCATAAACTCAGAGAATTCAGACTACAGACATTAATTCTAACATTCCTATGGAGAACTTGAATATTTTGATGTTATGGTACTCTTGTCATTTTTGTAATTTTAGCCATGAAAATCAGCATTATTTTTAATATATTTATTCTAACTGAAAACAAGATTTTTACTTTCTACCAGTTTTTATACACGGTTCCATTTGTACAGCAGAGGTGTGGCTGAGCAGTTAAGACGCTGGGCTTGTCAGCTGGAAGGTTGGCAGCTCGGCAGTTTGAGACCCAAGCACTGCTGTGTAACGGGATGAGCTCCTGTTACTTGTTCCAGCTCCTGCCAACCTAGCAGTGCAAAAGCATGTAAAAATGCAAGTAGATAAATAGGTATTGCCTAAATTGCCTTAAAGAAACAGCATTCCATGCACCTCGATGTATATCATGCCAGCTACATGACCATGGAAACAACTTCGGACAACACTGCCTCTTCACCTATGAAACGGAGATGAGCACCACCCCCTAGAATTGGGCATGACTGAAAGAAGATTTATTATTTTCTTGATACATCATATAGTTTATTTTTATTCTGCATTCGCAGAAATATATTTTATTTTAAATTAGCTAAGTTTAAAATTCATGATTTGTAATTCCTTTCTGATGTATTTTCCCAAACCCTTATAATCAATTTTCTCACTGATGGAACATATTTAATCATCTCCATATGCTGTTAGTGCATGCATCACCATTGATTGGACTTTTCCACTGCATTTACCTTCCAAATTTGCCCCAATTCTCTTCAACAGTTTGAAAAGCATACTGGATAGCTGTCATAGAAAATTCTACTATATTTCATAGTCTTTTGCACAAGTTTATTTTAGACTACTAATAATTTTGTCTCAGAAAGTTTCCTATACTCATATAATGCTTGAAATCAACACTACACTTCAAAATAAATTCTAAAATATATATCACACATGAGAAATTTAACAATGAAGAAAGGATACTAGGGCATGATTTTCTGATTTCTTCTTCTTGACCTGAAAGGCTCACGGCACATTCATCTACTGAAATGTCACTCAAGGTATTCAGTTGCCTACAAAAAAAATCTCATTAGAAGAGTGTTGTCCTTATTTGTCCTCAACAAGTATGAGATATTGGGCTACTTTTTTGACAGACAGAAAAGAAAGCTAGTCAGGGTGATGCAAAGCATGGCAAAGTGCTGTTGAAATAGCAAATATTTAGGCAAAAAGAAAATGAAACAAAGAAAAAGTTCTATGTTTTCCCCTGCAAGCTTGATTGCCTTACTTTAATTAAAATAAAGATATTATTTCAAAAATAACTGATTACTGAGTTAGTTTCTAATCAGAAATCTGCTGAAATCCTGCATACTGCCAAATCCAATAGGACTCCTTCTTACATAAGTTGTTTTGTAACCTTTGCAGCACCAAAGACACAGCACTACTATACAAAGGATATTTCTGAGAGGGAACATAGTACCATGCATATAACAAACAAACGGCTAAAGGACAAATCTAAGAAATAAGGAAGTAACATTATAGAAAAGTTGCACAAGGGCAAGAATTTAACAGGAAGTGTGATATATACATATGGATGCCTCAGTAGCATCGATAGTTGGGCAAAGTTTCACATTCCAACAGTGTAGAAACACTCCCAACATTCTGATGCTGCTCATTTTCAGAGGAACTATACTTACTTTTGTTTTTCTTTAATGGAATCAAACCCAACTGTTTCTACAGTTTTCCTTCCAATTACTAACGATGGTCCTATTTCAATCTTGGCATCTTGCTCATTTTCATTCAATCCATACTTCTCTTTAACAGCAGAAAGGAAATCTACTCCAAAGTTTGCCTTGTTTGGGCGGATAAAAGATCCTCCTGTGGGATGCCTGGAAGGAAAGTGATAACAATTAAAAAAAACATTTTATGAGGGATGTGCAAAACATCTTGTTAAAGAACAGATGATTCAAAGTGGCTTTTTCCTGAAGCAAAATAGATGTGTTTTAGATGTTGTTCCAAACAGATCACATCAGGACTGGTTTCAGCTATAGTCAGAACAGTGGGGAGAGATACAAATGTTTTTAAAGTTCTGTTTTAGCTGCCATGATTAACTGTTGTCTTGAGCTGGAGTAATATCTTTTGCATTAGCCAGTCTGGGCCAGTACAGCATGAGTACTGTATGCTTCTGCCTATGGACTTAGCCTGGGTGGGCACTGTACCCGCAGTAGAATTTCAGAGTAAAGAAGAAAGTTTTTGAAGAGAACATGGCACACTGTTCGCCTACATGTCAATGACCCTAAACATTCCAGGGTCAGATCTAAATCACCACTGAGATGCTATGAGGTGATTTGACATGGGCTGTGCATGCAAGGAATTCTTCAAGCCTTATACAGGTTGAAACATTATTTCATGGAGGCATGGGAAAAATATTATCCGAATCATTGTTAGAGACTATAGATTGTTTTTTCAAAAAATGCCTACTTGAGGCTGTTTCTGCCAAAGGGGCAATACCAGGTATTAAAGCCGAGGGTGTACTTATTCTTCCCACAGAAGGAATTTGTATATTTATAATTTTTTGTTGAATAAATGATTGCAATGTCAATTTTTCATAGTTTTTTGTTTAATTGCCTCACTTTTATCTACCTCTATATTACTGTCTGAATAAAGGTAAAATATTGGTATGTACACATCTTAAAAAAGAAAAAAAATACATGGGTGTACTTAACTTTTTCATATGATTGTACACTGGAACTGATAGTACTGTGGCTTTCACATACATAACATACAAACCTTTATATTCTAAAAAGAGGCTTGTCTATTCCCCCATTTAGGGCTAATTAGATATGTTTGCCAAACTATATCCTCCTTGCCACCCAAAACAATATAGTCCTTGATTTATGGCCATTTGTTTTGCAATCATTCAAAGTTATGACGGTGCTGAAAAATGTGACTTATGACTGGTCCTTGCACTTCCGACTGTCACAGCATCCCTGCAATCACTTGAACACATTCTGGGTGCTTGGTAACTGGCTTGCACTTAGAACAGTTGCAGCATCCTGTAGTCACATGTTTTCCATTTGCAATCTTCCCAGCCAGCTTCTGACAAGCAAAATCAATGGTGAAGTCAGCAGGGAAGGTTACAAGTCACAGTCGCATGATGCCTCACTTAACAACTGCAGTTTCACTTAATGACCACTGCAAAAAGGTCATAAAATTGGATGCAGTCACATGATGCCTCATTTAACAACCGCATGACTTAACAACAAAATTTCCAATCCCAGTTGTGGTTGTAAGTTAAGAACTATCTGTATTGACCAGGTTATATTGGGAGATGGGCCAGTTAGAAGCCTAGTAAAGCTTACACCAAATTTTGTTAGTCAAGAAATAACAAACAAGCCTTGATTACCATGCCCATTTGTCCTAAGACAATGAGTAGGAGAGGCTGAGTATGCACAAATGGAGCATAGAGTTGATGCTTAAAGGAAATGTACCAAGCCCTTCTATTAGCAATCCCAGAGGCTAAGGTGAAGATCAGGAGAAGGAGCTATTTCCTGACATTGTGGTATATTAGTGGTTATCCAGGTCTATCAACAGAATGGGTATCAAAGAAATGGGCACAATAAAGCATCCTCAAACTGGCACATGAAGAGCATTAACATGCTCTCTACAACTATTGTAAAGTATGCATCAGCAAGGGGTAGGGCATTAGACATCTTTGATTTTAGGATTGCTTAAGTACCAGCTCAGACTTCACGTAGGTGTCTTTATCATTCCTGACATATCTACATATTCCTGTAGATAACTCATGTTGCCAACTAGTGGCAAGATACACCTTACACCAATCTCTGGATTACTGGCAGCATTTTGCTCATTGCCTAATGTTGCCCCAAATTTTTCCCCAGCTCCAGAATCATTCCTTGCACAACTTCCCACCCTGCTGAATTCTTGGGCCTCCTCCCCCTTGTCACACTTCACCCAATGTATCTTTTCCCAAGGAGAAGCAACTGATGCACCATGCAGCCTTTCTATACAGAAGCTGCATGATGCCATCCCAGTAGTGAGCACCATTTTGGAAGCAACTAAAATTCTCATGATTCCAGGATGGCACAAAGCAGGCTCTGTATAGGAAGATGTGTTTGATGATTTTAACCCAAGAAAATCAAACCAAAACCTTTTAAAACTATTGAGCTTGCAAGGCATGCCCAGCCTGGTCCTTTCCAAAAAAAAGAAGAAAACAAATACTTAAGGCACCTGAAACTTTTGCTTTTGGAATTGAGGGTGCTTTGCACAGACTTGGCAGATCTGTGTTCTCTTCACAGAACCTTAGAAAGTGAGGGCAGCTCTTTTTTATATTTTTTTCAACATGAAACCAGCTCCAGTGTTCCAGCACCATCCAGGAGCATGGGAAAAGGAATACTTTAAGACACTGCAGGTGATAGCTGCCTTTAGCACTTTTTTCATTTTTCTTCTTTGTAAATGGCCAGACTGGACAGCCTTGTGGAAGACAACTGTGAAGGTCAGTTGGTGTGATGCAGGGCAGGGCAGGGCAGGGCAGGGCAGGCAGTGATGGTGGCTGGGCTAAAGCTTCCCAGGCATTAAGGGCTTAATGTGGGGAGGATGGCTGCTTAGACTCCTAGAATGCATTGCTGGCTGGAAAATCCCTGGGAGTTAAAGTCCAGACACCTTAAAGTTGCTAAGGCTGAGAAGTTCTTGTGCTAATTCAATTTTAAAAAGATCAGCTCAGTTCAAGGGAGGCATTGCCTTTAAACACCATAATGATGCTCTTGGAATAATCACAAGAAAAAAGAGAAACATTAAATTTGAAATATTTAGTAGAGAAGGCCAATCAAAAACAAATTATAGATACATAATTTAAATAAATTGTGTGATCCTTAATCCTTCAAATAAATCAGGCAGTTGATTGAAAATTTCAAGATTTAGTAAAGTTTGTAATAAACACCTACATTCCTAAGGCAAGCTGTTACCAAGTTACTGCACACTATGTAACATTAAGAAACAAAAATATTAATATTATTGTCTGATTCATTTATAATTTGCATATACTGTTTATTTATTGAAAAATTAAATGATATCTCAGAATTAACTCACCTGCATTTGAAATACTGTGTTCCTTCATGACTACCATTATGTTTTCCTCTTTCATGGTTGTCCCATTCCACTCCAAGCCAGATTCCTAATATTATAAAAATCAGTGCTTTATAAATGCAACTTTTAGAACAGTTCAGCATTAAAACTTATTAAAGATCTTAAGAGCTACTCAGGTTATCTGATCTATCCCCTCTGTGCTCAAAATTGCATAGCCTACTTCTTCCTCATGAATTACTTTATACTGATAAAAGGCCTACTTCTAACTTTTGAAAAGCTACACTATCACAAATATATAAAAATACATATGCACAAGTCTGATTTTGAAAAAAAAATTCTTCTTGTAGAGCAATTGCATCAGAGGTACTTCCTGTACAGCACAAGGATTGTCTCAAGCCCTGTATCAATCACCTCTATCCAGAATTGGTAATACAACTATATAATTAGAAGAACCAAGTTTCCTAATAGCATATAAACTTTAAAATACAGTTTCAGCTTGTTTAGGCTGTAACTATAAAGCTGATGAATTAGCATTTTCATTTCAAAGTGACATTGATTTCCTCTCTACAGTTGGATCCAACTGCCAAAATGAATCTTTTCAACTTTGTGATTTTAGTATTGCAATATTAAAAACCATACTAACTGAAAATTCAAAAGAATCTACCAGACCAGAACTTTGTTAGAATTTGATGTAAAATAATAACTGAAATATTCTTCCATCTCAAC
>JANHZU010007468.1:6666-19468 GCA_032468055.1 Acrochordus granulatus | reverse complement strand
AACAAATCAAATAACTTTATAACCAGTTCCGCTGCTGATCTACACACCAAAGTACTGCCTGTTGCAGGAGTGAGTCTCTGTAGTTTCAAACAAAAGATGTTTTTTTTCCATCCTAAGATCTCTTTAGAATTAGAATGCTGGGGATGAACCCATGAGTGTGTGCAAAGGGATGGCTGCTGCACCTGCAGTTAAAAGGATACAAGGCAGGAAAAAATGTCTGTCTAAAGAACTAATGTCAGAGTAAACGATAAGGGGGAATAAATAAAGTAATAAGGCTGGAAAGCTGAATGTATTAGGGTGTCTCTTCCAAATATCTCTGGAAGGTGGTTAGCAAAGGCCATAATGCACATCTGGAATGTCATTTCCCTTATTCCACCAAACTGGTCTTTAAATATTTGGCATTTGGCACTGTGCATTAGCATTTAACAAAGAACACCTTTCTCTCTTATTTTTTTTAGCAATTGGAAATGATGTTAAAGCATTCAAAGAATAGACAAGCTAATACCTCTGCCTTAAATTAAGTTGATGTTGAAGCTGATAGCAACTAAGGTGTCACAAACTGCTCTTCTGTTTCAGCTGAAGGGCCCTGATCAATTCTTCCTATTCAAAAGAGCGCACACCCCTCTTTGCTAACTGTACAGATGATTTAAACATCAATGGGAAATGAATGCATATAAAGATGCAAAAGCTATAAAGGCACAAAAACTGTCTAGATTTTTGTTTTAGATTTTTCTTTTTAGAATTAGAAATTGTGATGACAGCATCTTTAGGGACCAGAATGCCAAACCAGTGAGTTCAAAAGAGACTTTTCCAAAGACAATCTTGCTCGGTGGTTCTCCAAACTCTTTTTTTTTTTTGCTTTGTGCTATTATCTTTCGAGATCAATACTGAGAAATAAAAATAGAGAACATTGTTACTGAAATTGTCTTCCCTCCATCAATCAAGACTCTCCATCAGTCAACACACATATTAATTCAGCCAGGAAGGGACAAGCCTAAGAATCACCACAAGTGAGTTAATTTCACAATTCCATTCCCTATCAAATCAATTGCTGAAAACAAAGAAAGCACCTTTATAAAGAACACTACCTCCAATGAAATAGAATAGCTTCTACTAATCAGATCACCAGATTGACAAAAGCAAGCTTAATGACCTTTTGGGATTGCTAATTATTGTAACCTTCATTCTCAGATGTTAACAATCAAACATCAAAGCCTACAATGACTACAGCATGGATACCTCAATCTTCAAACCATGACTAGCAGTATTTTGTTGCATTGATGCTATTTCTTCCACATAGGCATAATAAGGAATAACCATTTGGCAAAATAGTTTTCTTCTATAAGAATCCAGACAATGTCTGATCTCCTGTGACTTCAAAAGCCCCTAAATAGATTGAGAAATTCAGAAGGCATGGATTCTTGCTCCAAAAAAGTCAAGGCACCTGTCATTCATGCAGTTGATCTTCAGATCTCATGCTGACAAAATGCCAGACAAAGAGAATTTGACTTCAGAGATAGTGAAAACAGAGCAATTTCCCCAGTTCAGACCCTTAAAGGGGAAAGAACCAGCAGTTGTCTTATTTGCTCTATAAAAGAAGTAACACTAAAAAAAGTCCTTATACTACTTCCTAGACATTCAAAATGATTTCTAAAGACCAGGTATTTGCTGCATTTCAATACCAACTTTTTTCTTAAGGGTGAAGCATTCCTCTAAACTGCTTACAACACATACCTGAAACATACTTTCACCTCAGAGGTCCAAATGCTTATTTTCTAATGCTCTCTATTCCTTATTTCTTCCAGTGTCTTGGAAGACCATCCCACTCCTCCATACTTTTGCAAATGCACGGAAACTAACAGAAATATTTCTTACAATCTCAAATGCAAATGCCAACCACAGTACTTGGTATCCTCATTGACTGTGCTTTGAGAAATAAGAAACATTTTGGAATATGTTGCTGGGCAGCTAGGCAGCAAGCAAGTACTGAAAATATTTTAAAATAGTCTAACTTCTTGTAAAAGATGGTTCAGAAATATTTACAGGAGAGAAATAATCACCTGCTCGTCACATCAGACACCCAAACCAACCACAGATATCAAAGGCATATAGTTTTATGACATGAGTAAGATTTCTATTGGAACCCCTACAAAAAAAAAAGACAAAGGTCTTTTAGAGTGCTGGAAATAAAGAAAATCAAAACTATTGTTAGCTGTTAATAGTATAGAGGTGGATATAGTATATGTACAATCTAATTCCAAGCTTTTTTGAGAGATATATTAGCTTAGAAAAAAGGACAGTCTGTTCCTTTCCACCATGATGCTACGCCAATGTACCTTTATATTTTCAGATATTTTGTATGTGCAAAAATATACTCACATGGTATCACAAAGGAAGTTGTAAACGGCAGCATGGAAGGATCTAAACAAATTGATCAGGGGTAGGGGAGATGTAGCTATTTTCTTTGTAGCTCTGAAAAAAATCCATAGTTTTTTCCTCTCTTGGATAATAAATACCCAAAACAGAAAGGTTCACAAAAAGCTAGGGCTATTATAATTCAGAAAGAATTACTTCTAAAAAAATCTGGAAATAACGATTGGATTGGGTCAGAATAGTTGAGACCCAGCAGAAGAAATGAGGTTTCTCTTTGCCTTTTTCCTTAGCACAAATGGGTAGAGGAAATGTAAAGTTCAGAATGTAGGAAGAATGCTGGATAACTAATCAGGGATTGTTCCAGCACTGGCTCAGATTTGCATGGTAGTTGCAGGGAGAACTGTCATCAAAACATCTACTGAAACTCAAAAGAGGCTCCCTCACTTTATAAAAAGCCTTGGAACTGAATAAAATAATCAGATCTCCTCAATGAAGCATAATCTACCTATCATTGACCAAGTGACCCTCCAGAAACTTGGTGATGGGCTGATCTAATTAAGGTTTTTCCCCCAGAACAAGCTACTTATGGGAAGTCTGCCAACTAAAGATCTTCCTTTCATGAATTCCCACATAATGAAGGCAGCATGGTAATCTCATTAAAAGTGGTACAAAAAAAATATTGTCTTTGGGGGTTAGAAATTTGCTTGTTAAATCAACAGAGTGCTAATGGCAGCATTTCTGAATACATCCCTACAACAACATCTCTGGCCACACAGAAAACTAGCATCTTAGAAATTTTCAGTACAGTCTATGGGGAATTCTTCCAATAATGGAATGGTTATAAACATTACCAATCACCATCACAATCTGCTGTTTGCAATGTTGTGAGCTTAATTTCTCTTCCCAAAATCTGTTACCTAATTTTGCATAAATTGGAACACGGTTATTGGTTTTGGCTTCCCTAAATAGTAAAGCTCAGTTGCCTTTAATCAATGGAAGTGTTTACAACTTATTTAAAAATCAGTAAACACAAAAATCCTACAATGCACTGAGAAGCAGCAGAGAAATTACCCACTGTACAGCCTAACAGCAAGGCAACATGAAAAAACTAAGTATTGCTGTGGCTTTGAGTAATTTGAGTACTGCAACTTTAAAGGAAAGCAGGATCTCCCACACTGTTCTCAGTACTTTCACTCTTATTGCCAGTGTTCCTAGAGGAAAAATAATGATGATAAAACAAGACTAGATATGGCACAAAGCAAATGTAAAATTATACTTTTGAAATACTGAAAGCACTGGCAGTATATCTTTCTGAATGTCCAACAGTTTTAGGCCAGAATCTCTACTATAATTTAGCTCCACATCTGCAATACTGGACAAAAAAATCACACCCAATCATCTCTAAATCTAGCCCTAAACCCTCCTGCCTGTGCAAAAGGAGATATAATGCAGCCTATTCGGACACACCCGATACATTCAAAAGCTCAGCGTCTACAGACCAGATTTACTGAAATGTCTGACTGCAGAAATGCTTTTAACAATTGCACTACAAAATATTACTTGCCCGTTATCAAGTTCTTAGGCTCATAAGCCGCCATGGATTCATTTAAACAAACAAAAATAACAGAGGGAAGCCATGTTAACAATCTCACTGGGTTCCATTAACAGTTCTCCTAAGGAGGCAAATACACAAAAGAATACAGTATGTTGATTGACAGACACTGCCCCCCCAGATGAACGTTATAAAGAGGCACCAAGTTTTCAAAAAGTATATTCAGAAGAGGTATTCCCTGCCTCTGTGGCACAAATGTGGCAGTAACCATTTGGACAACATTCGCTCATGCACTGGGGACTAGATGTGTCTTCTCTTTTCTAACAGAGCAGTAATGCCTCCATACTTGGAATATCTTTATCAATAATTTTCCCCTTTTTCTACCAACACTTTTATTGTCTGTTGAAGATTTTAAAAATTCTGCTCCAAAAGATGAGAGCACAAGAGAAAGGATGTTTCTCCAGTTCTCCCTTCCCATGGACTTGGAATACTCCTCCACTGCCATGGATTCCTTCATTCTGGTCAGCTAAGATAATGGCAATAAACAGGACCAGGCACCAGGTAGATGACAGCAAGCTGCTAAGTTTTAGAGAAAAGAGAGGCAACACTAGAGATAAGCCAAGGCCCTTGCATTTTTCAACAAGTGACTGGGGGAAAAACTTCTGAAACCAGTTCTTGAAAAAGAATAAGAATTAAGGGATCACATTCTGACAGCCCTTGGGCAATGCATATGTGTAAGTCAATAGATATTTATATTTAATAAGTATATAAAATAGGATCAAAATAAAACCAAGTAGATTTACAGATTGAAAAATAAAAGAAACCAAGTTTCACAGTACAGTAATAGCCCAAGTGCTGCCACATCCCAGATGTGCACTCTGCCATGTTTACAAAAGCACTGTAGAAAAATGTCCCAGAGGAAATCCAGTGCTGTTCTGCATTCCTCTCAATGGGGCCTTAAAGATCTCCTCCAGTATCTCTAAACATGATTTTGTTATCCAATTGTTGCTCATTTCTGCAGAATTTTCCCCAACAACTAACCAGGACCTGAGGATCAGCTGTCTGAGGAGTACAGACATATATGTCTCACCAGGTCCAAGAGACTTGACATTGATCTAATTATCCTCATATTGGTGGCCCTGGAACTCCAACTCAACTGAACAGTTCAAGGGATGCTGAAAGAATGAGGCAATGGCTGAATTCTGATCACTGGGGACAGATTAACTCTAAGGATTTGTTGTGCTCTCCTCCTTAATTCATCATCTGAAGAGCTTTCCACTTTGATGGCCTGGAATTGCAGCAGGTTTAATGTTTTTGAAGTCAGATCTGGTTTATTAGGTGATGGAACAGAACTGGGGGTCTTTCTACACAGAGATTCTTCTCCTTCATCTGCTCTTTTTCTTTTCTGCTCAATTGCCTGCTGATGGCTACTACCACTTCTCTGTTCGGTTTTGGTCACAGATGTTTCCTTAATTCTGGTGGCCCTTGTGCTACAGCTCTGGGAGTTGTTCCCAGAAATTCGGCCATTCAGGATTCCAGATGCTTTACAAGCATTACTTTCCTGAAGCACCCCACCCTTTGGTCCTTTTATAAGGCTCACTGAAAGAGCAGCAGAGTCTGGTATTTTTGTTATTAAATGCCTGTATCCTTTGGGGTCCAGCTGACTAGATGATATCTTAGTGGCCTTAACTGCTGAAGACTGTATAGATGCAGTAGATGCTTTGAGACGCTTAAGCTCGGAAGGAGAGATCCCAAGATGCCCTTGTTTGCATTTTGATTCCAGACACGAGGCAGTGGCTTTCAGTGGGACTAAGGCTTCCAGGACCACCGACAGTCTCATGGCTGGATAGACTCCAGGGTACATATTAGCAGGGAAATTCACTGCTGAGTCTTTTGATGTGCCTGAGCGTGTCCGTTTCAACGAGTTCAATAGAAGGTTTGTGGAATTACTGCTCTTTGACATTGGCTTAGCAGAATCTTTAGAAGGGCTCACTGTAATACCTGCGAAGGGGGCTGATACTTTTTCCATAGTTACTATGTTCCTTGCTGGAGCCTTGGCAGACTCTGAAATGGGAACAGTTGTTTCTGAAATGTCTTGAGTATTGCCTTTTATTTGGCCAGGTGTATTGGCAGTGCATGAACTATATCCATATACGTCTTTACTCCTTAGAATTGTGGGCTGGTAGCCTTCTTCCTTAAGGCCTTGGAGAAAAGCTACTAATTGGGTCTCTGTGTCAGACAGGTCCTTGGACATGGGGTTAAATACCCGGAGAGCTTCTTCCAAGGCTTTCTGTCCTGCAGAGGAGATCCTTGACCAGGAATGGACAGCTTTCTCTTCCACATTGTCCGCCTCAACATTCATGGCATTAGGCTGGCAAGAGCTTCTAGTAGATCCAAACTACTGGAAACCAGCACAGGTCACCTCAAAAGGAAAAGGAGAAAAGGCAATTAACTTACAACCCAAAAAGCAGTTATTTTGAAGATTTTTGGAAGATGAGGGGAACTGTAAAGCTTTTTTTTTCCAGACATTTTTTCATTAGAACCAAACTTTACATATTCTGGTAGCCCTTTCGTCCTCTCTACAGACTTTTTATTAAATTAATTTCTGGCTTGAATTATAAGTTATGGTGTTAACCTACACAACTTGAGACATCAGTACTGAATGATATGCCTCTTTCCACAGGGTTTGTCTTTAAGCTTTAAATTCATTTATGAATACATGAGGAAGGTCCCCTCCAATATACTCAGAGGGTTGTCATGAAGGGGAGGGTCCTTTCACTCTTCTCCTATGCCAGCTGTGGCATTTTCCTCATATCATTTTACCTGTCAAAATTTGCAGGCTTTTAAAAGAACGTGTAATCTGTACACATTATTATACAAATATTGATGGTATACGAATGCGTTGTTTGTTTATTTAATGACATTTAAAACAAAGATGCCCAAATGCTTTAAGTGTCTATTAAATAATATGGACAACTAAGTGGACAGTTTGGACTAAGCACTCAAGAATAATTTGATCCTATGCTGCTGAGGGATAGTTATAAGTTGGCTTCCTTCCAATAATTATAATTAAAAATAATTACAATCTGTGATGTAGGATAACATGATTAACTGCAGTAAATCTAACATGAAATAAAAACTCCTAGATGATATTTTATGACCAAAATAAAGGAGAAAACAGACAAATCCACATTTCGTTGTAGCTTATTCTTACAAGTTAAGTACTTGGTCATTTGAAAGTACAAATAAGCCAAATCTCTTACCACTGACATTATATTCTCATAATATCTGTAAATTAGAAACTATGAAAAACAATTATTTATTAAGAGGCTTTGTGATTAGTAGCTTTATCTTTTTTTCCATTCAGTCATGTCTGATTCTTGGAGACTTCCTGGACAAGTCCCTGCAGTTTTCTTGGCAAATTCAGAAGTGGTTTGCTATTGTCTTCTTCCTAGGGCTGAGTGACTGGCCCAAGGTCACCCAGCTGGCTTTGTGCCTAAGGTGTGACTAAAACTCAGTTTCCCAGTTTCTAACCTGATGCCTTAATCACTACACCAAACTAGTTCTCCTGAGTTAATATTATTCCTCAGCATTCATTCAATTGTTCTATGTTTATACAACCTTCTAGGAATGTTTTTTTTATATCCTTGTATTTTGAAGGATACTTAATCCACAAAGCACTTTCAACAATGCAGACAAACACAAAAATTACAACAAATACTCGAAGAAATGTAAGTCATTTAAAGACCAATTAGATGGACTATAACTCCAAAATGAGCCCATTAGTAAAAATGATTCCCTTTCCAAGACTAGAGGCATTGCCAAAACTTGTTACTACCAGAGAGATTTACAATGGCTACAGGGGACATTACAATAACCTGGATACCAGATATTTTTAGACTATAGCACCAATATGCCAACATTATAATTACCATTCTGGATAGGAATTCTGAAAACTGATATCCAAACATATATGGAGAGCACGAGATAAGGGAAGCTGATACATTCCAATCGATCTCAGATGTTTTCCCTCTCTTCCCGCCATCTTGTATCTGAAATTTCAGGGAGTGAACTGTGCCTTCAGCATGCAAAATATGTGCTCCACTGGTGAGCAATGATCTGTCTAGACTGCAGACATTAACAAAATAAACTAATTCCTTCCTCAACAATGTTCCAGTATTTCTTGGAACTATTTTTAAAGTTGCTTGTGGACTGCAGGGTAAGCTACCCAGACTTAATATATTTTCAAATGACAAAAATTATCCTCCAAGATAGGAACACATCTCCCTTATTCCATGGCACCAGAGAACATGTTGCTACTGTTGAACCTACTAGCTCATGGCTCACTAAGCGTGTGAACAGAGAGAGGATTTGAATTTGCCAATGGAGCTTGGTGGGTGAGTCCATAACAATATTTTCCTCGAGACTAAGAGTTGGTACTTGACTAATTGGAGAATCTGAGAAAAGAATCAGGATAACAACATTCTATGGCCATGATTTAAGAAACTAGAGTAGAAATAAAACAACAGGAGTCCGCACTTATGACCTGCAAGGCTTGCAGCTTTTTTGTATTCCTGCACCAAAGCAATCTGGCTTATATTTGCAGCAATAGAGTGTGCAACAGCACTTAAAGAAAATTATACGGATTAGAGCAGTGAATAGCTTCAGCTCACCCAAACGGATGAAAATTAATTTGCCCAAACAGGAGGGCCAACAAAGCATCCAAGAAAGGAAGCAACATTTTATGTAGATTTTTTTTTTAAAAAGCACCGTGAGAAACAGAATACATACCACAGATTCTACACTGCTGGAATCAGCTTACAGAACCTCATGGAAGAAACAGGCTGAAGTGAATGGGCAAATCCCATTCTCTCAGGGAAGGCACATCAGGCACTCTCCTCCCTTACATTAACTTAGAGAGTCAAAACACATACCTTGATGCCTGAGGAAACAGGTAGGAGTATCCATAATAGCTGCAAATAGCATATGGATGGGCACAAACCTTCATTGACTACATACTGGCAACAGACATAAAGCAGAGAATCACGAGATAGAATTGGATTCATGCTCAGTTTGAAGTCCAAGCTCCAAAGGGGAGAAAGAAAAGAAAGACACTTTCCTGGGCATGCCCATCAGATTTTCCATGACTCCACCTTCAACCACCCTCAACTAAAGAAGGGGAAAGCAGCTGGATGAAGCTCAATGAGAAAGAATACTCAGAACTGGAATTACCAAAAAAAATGTGACCAAAATGACAATTAGAAACAGTTACATGGTCTATGTATGTAAGTTTATAGGAGAAACTGAAAGTGAAATAATGCTCAGATGGAAGGAACTAGTGACTAGTCCAGTTGGCTTTCATGCCTAATGCAGGACTAGAACACACGTCTCCTTGTTTCTACCCTGTTGATCTTCCAGGAACAGAGAATAACTTATAGAGGTAGGGAGGAGGCAGAGCTCCTAAATCAGGGGTTTCCAACCTTGGCAACTTTAAGCTGTAAACTTAAAACTTCAACTCCCAGAATTCTCCAGCCAGTATGAAGTCTACACATCTTACAGTTGCTGAGGTTGAGAAACATAGTTCTAGAGGAATGGAGTGGGCTGCTGGGATTTGTGGCAGAACTGAGTTGGCCTAGGGCCAGAGGTAAAAGGAGAGAAGGTGCCAAACTGTGACTTCAAAATATCTAGGGGGACAACAGGAGCTGAAAAGAAGGGCTCCTAAAGTCTGGCTGAAGGTTGTGATCTAGAGGAGTTAGGCTTATTCACCATCAGCCAACAGAAGTGAGCAAGGATTTGTGTTCAGATTACTTGATTTTTAGGATGCTGCTCTGCTTTATGGAAAGAGGCACAGTGGCGCAAGTGATTAAGATGCTTGGCTTATCGGCTGGAAAGTTGGTAGCCTGAGTTCAAGACCTGGCACTGCAATGCAACAGGGTGAGCTTCTGTTGTTTGCCTCAGCTCCTGCCAACTTAGCAATTCGAAAACATGCAAATGAGAATAGGTAAATAAGTACCGCTTACTTCGGTGGGAAAGGTAACAGCGTCTGTGCGCCTTTGGCATCTAGTCATGTCAGCCACATGACCACAGAAGCTCCTTGGACAAACACTGGCTCTTCAGCTTGAAAACAGAGATGAACACTGCACCCTAGAGTCAACGGAGATGAGCACCACACCCTAAAGACAGTCAAAGCAGGTACGGTAACCTTTACCTTCTTTATGGATTCTGATATTTTGATCACGTGCTAATTATCTCACAGAATTTGATTCTGATTCTTGGATTAACTCCAGTCTTGCAAATTCTGCACCATTTTAAGCTGCTTAAGCCCAGAAGAACCCATCCATGTAGATCTGAGTCCAGTGTACCCACAACACTCTTTGGGACTGATATTTGAGACACAATATTTTTTCAATGCTACATGCCTTATCCCATCCCACTGTGCAAAGGAGAATAGACATGGCTTTGAAGAAGATTAGGCAAACACCAGCATAGCCTTAAAAGGGAAGCTAGAATGAGGAGGAAACTCAAGATTACCCCATCTTGATTCACTTGGGATAAGAGGAAGGAGAGAGAACCTGTAGGGCTTCCAATATTCTAGTTTTATACTCTGCAACACTAAAGTTGTGTTATAATAGTCCTTGTGCATATTCTCTGTACCAAGTACTTGAGAATGCACAGAACTGTTTTTTGAAACTGATATATATTTCGGAGACACTACTTAATCTCCTTGCTCACTAGCAAAAATGATCTAACATAGCAGAGGTGGAGTCATTGTTTTTATACATCTTCATACACATACCCATCCACCCACACATTCACATTCCATCATTCTAGTGCATGACTGAGATTAATTTGGCCTTTGTGACACTTCATCCTCCCTCTCAGTCTATTAGCACTTTTAGCCATTTGTTTTACCAGTGATTGCCATGAAAAATCCAAAGCGGTTGTATCTGTGCAATTACAATTGTTCTTTGTTGCGGCAATTAACAATTGTTTGGCCACCCTTCTCTGCTGAAAACTAATCTGATGTTTCAATAAGACTGTTGGTTTTTCAAAGTTAACCTTGAGACCAGTTGCCAGGGCATGTGCTGCTATAGCCAATGAATTCTCTATTTGTTCAAGTTCCGCTTCCAACTTGTTTTTTGCTCAGTCTTTTCCATTGTTCGCATCTTGTGGCTAACAATCTGGAGGGTTTCACCAATGTACGATGTGTCACATGAACCACAATTGATTTTATAGCCAACATTTCCCATGTGGTTCACTAATGCAATAGAATGGCTACCCCAACACTTGATCGAAAAGATAAAGAACCTTGTAGGAAACCTTCCAGAGAGTCAACCTCTTGACTCTTAATTGTTAATTGCTGCAACAAAGAACAACTTAATCACACAAATTCACCTGCAACTTTTCCAGTTGCTTTGGATTCTGCATGGCAACCACTGGTAAAACAAATCGCTAAAGGCACTAAAGGACTAAGGGGGAGAACAGAGAGTCGCAAAGGCTGAATTAATCTGAGTCATGCATGAGCATGATGGGGTGTGAATGTGTGGGTGGGCAGGTATGCATATGAAGATGTATTAAAACAAAGACTCCAGCTCTGCTGTGTTAGATCACACTTTTGCAAGTGAAGGAGATAAACTAGTGTCTCCGAAGTATCACTTTAAAAAAAACAATTCTGTGCATTTTCAAGTACTTGGTGTGGAGAATATGGAATTAGAAATCACAAACTCAAATTTATGTCAAACAGTCTTTGTGCAGTCTAATTTTGACCTTGGCATTGTTGACCCCAACTAAAAAAAAGCTTTCTTTTTTCTTTTTAATAAAACTCATTCTTAAAGACAGATGCTTTTGTTTTCATTTTCTCAATAGGAGACGCAGTTGCTGCTTTTTTAGTCACATGCCAAAAAACATGAGGTGATGCTATAGAGTTGATGTTCCTTTTTGTAAAAAACAATTATATCAACATCATCATTATATCATCATCATGCATATTTTAAGAGTAAATACCTCAAACTTTAAGAGTCTTATCTGTTACACCAGCTGGTATTAATGGGAAAGAACATGGTCAATGAATTTCCTTCCTCTAAGGAGAACCTGAACTAAGAGAAAAAGAATAAGGCAAAAACGCACAGTTCGTAGACCCAAGATCTTTCCAGCCATGGTGTACCTCCCATTACAGAGTTAGACAGTACCTAGGCTGAAATAAATAAATAAAAATAATAAGATGGATCTATGATGTGGAGTTTTCTAAAAAGAAATTACTAAAGGAACAATTGCAAACAACTTCAATGAGGGGAAAAATAATTGTGACAAAGGAAGCAGCTAAGATGGCTGCACAGAAAGGCAGGGAAATTCTCCAAATGCAGAAGATGAAAGAAGTACAGATTAAATAAGGTTGTCAAGATGCTGAGAGCAATAAAAAGTGTTTAACTAAAATAACAAAACAATATACCAGCTGCTTTACAAAAATGGCATTTTTACTCGCACTGACAATGTTACCTAGTCAAACAATGAAATGTCTGTTAAACTAGCAACCAAAATAAAAAGGATGGAGTTGCTTAACTACTATTTTGGATCCAACTTTTATTCAAAGATGATATATATTCCACCACAAAATTGAGGTACAGTGGAACCCCGGATTGCGAGACTAATCTGTTTGGGAGAACGTTCTTAGTCCAAAATGCTCTTAAACTGAAATGAGGTTTCCCAAAGGAAACAATGGAAAGTCGGACAATCCATTCCACATCCCCAAAAATATTCACCAAAAAATAATTTTCACTGGAATTTGATGTAGAAATGATCATCCCTAACATCTGAAACAAGTAACAATGATTAACACATGATATAAAGCAGAAATAGAGCAAACTAACCAGCACTTAC
>JANHZU010007467.1:26562-38142 GCA_032468055.1 Acrochordus granulatus | reverse complement strand
GCAAATTCCCCGCGTTTTCTGGCTGAGGCGGAGACATGATGATCGTTGGTCATCGTAGTGCTGCTCAAGCCACAAATCTATCGGTGGCCAAATAGTCTTGAAGAGCATTTTTTATATATATATATATATATATATATATATATACACACACACACACATATACATATATACATACATACATATATATATATATATATATGAGAGAGAGAGAGACGCACACACACAATAAAAATTATTGCAGACCTGAAATATTACGTGTCTGCCCTGAAAGAAAACACTGACTTGGCCAAGGGTCTCGGCGCTGCCGTTTCTAAGCAAGTCGGCCTTGAGCGGAGCAACCCTCACCTGTGTTTTGCATGGGCCAAGCAGGCAGGGAGCAAGGGGGTCACAAAACACGCAACACACGCCTCATTTCCGGTTCATCCGCCTTGCGGGGTTTATCCCTTGCGCTAATCTAAAAGGAGGCGATTTGGCGCACGGCGTCACTGCCGCATGGGGTGCGTGGCCGAGCAAAGGGGACTCAGGCTCCGTCAAGCCCGCACGGTGTCTTCCGCAAACGATGGTTAAAGCAGCCTGAAGGTTCAGACCAGGTGGGAACCAGGTTCCCAGGCTGGAAATTAAGTCAAGCGCTGGGTTCTGAGTGCGAGGATTGCCTCCGTCCCCACCTTACCAGCCCGTCTTCCACAGTGAAGTTAAACTGCTCCTGAGCGGTGCGCTTGACGTGTTGTAGGAACAGCTGATATTCTGGATTTCGGGGCTCAGCGTACGTGATCAGCATCACAGCCTGGGGAGGGTCGGAAATTAGGCAAGACAAAATGACCTCAATAACCCAAATTTTGGGAGGAGATTTTCAGCATCATTAACTGGAGTCCACCAGCCTGTTTCAACACACTTCAAGCAAATCAGTACTACAGCTCCCATCCTCCCTTCCCGGCAGCCGAACTGGCGCGAGTTTCAAAACCTCAAACATGTGCCAAAACTTCACTATCCCAACTTCGATTTACGTAACTCAGGAACTTCTTCCAAGGCCTTCCCCCCACCACACCACAGGGTCAGGTAGACTTGTCCTACCCGTGGAGTCTCCACTGAGCTATTTTGGCAGACTAAATCTTTCGCAGAACCTTAGGAAGTAGAGAAATTAAGAGATCGTCTGATCCAACCCCTTGCATGGGTTAGAAACCCCTCACTGCAGGTAGTCCTCGACTTACTACCACTTATTTCGCAATTGAGACATAGTCCTCAACTTGCAACTCTTCATTTAGCAAGCAAGAGGCAGTCCTCAAGTTACAACCATTTGTTTAGTGACTGAGAGGCAAATTCATTTTAACTTAGAGGCAGGACAAGTGACTTAAGCCCATGGTGGGATCGTCAACTGGTCTCATTTTCTCCAGTTTTCCATAAAATGCCTCTCCTGCTGGGGCTTCCCGCTGCTTGCAACTTAGTCTGGTATACTGCCTCTGAATCTGGAGGCTCGACTGAGCAACAGCCACGGACGAGCCTTTCTAGGAAACAATCTAATCCCTTTTTAAACTTTTCTCAGCTTCTAAAATTCCCTCCTTTCCCCCCAAAGTATCCCCTTTTTTAGTTAAAAAGAGCAGCTTTCAGCTCTTGGGAGTTATTAATAGCTGCAACCTGTCGGCTTCGGCATCCGGAGAATTTATCTCACTTCCTTCCTCTCTTTCAGGCAAGGCTGGAGAAAAGAAAAGCAGGCTGGGCTGGCTGTAGGCGAGCCCCTTCCGTGGACTTCCTCCAACACCACCTCCTCAGCCTGGGGGCCCCCTCAAAGGGGAGAATCCGCACCCAAGACCCCTTCTCAGCCCTGTCTGGATTGCATCTCAGCACAAAGTTCTTGCTGGGCTCCAACAAACAGGGAACACCCAGTCCGAGCTCTACCCTTGCTCTTTTTTCATGGAAAAAAGACACCCCCCAGGGTGCGTCTCATCTCCCATCTTAGTCTTCAACTTACGACCATTCATTTAGCGACTATTCAAAATTACAACAGCACTGGAAAAAGCGACTTAGGGGAGTCTTCCATGGAAATCTGGGACCCAATTGTGGTTGTAAGTCAAGGACTACCAGCTAGAGGAGTATATGGCCCCCTTAATTCAGTTTTGGCCCTCTTGACATGAAGCCAACACCAATGGGGCAGCACATCGTCAATCCAAACGGCACTGATTGATTGATTCACTTTCTAGAGCTGGCCATCTCAGTCAATCCCTCTGGGCAGCTTAGTTCTAAATTATTCTTATTAATTTCCTTATTAGGGTTTCTTACCCGCCTTTATGTTTATTTTAATAAACAACTCAAGAGGGGGGAACATTTTATTCATTTATATTTCACATTTTTAAACCACCATCACCCCAGACATAATAGCTAATCCTCCTTCCTCCTGTTTTCCGCACTACAACACCCCTGTGGGGTGGGGTGGGCTGAGAGAGGACAGGTCCCGAGGTCACCCGGCTGGGTTTTCATGCCTAAGGCAGGACTAGAACTCAGATCCCCCCTTTTCTAGCCTGGTGCTGCCACCACTAGCCCAAACTGGGTCCTGATTTTCATTCACTTATTGTGTGTCCAGCCTTTATTATTTTTTTAAACGATGCTAACATATTTCACACACCTATTTTGGCACCATTGTGGGTGCTATTACAAGCACGTTTTATTTTTGTTCTTTCCCTATCTGGTAATACACACAGCTGCACTGAATTCTATGGTATTAGAATATGTCTCTTACAAGAATATGTCTGTGAAGACTCTCACTCGTCCAGGGTAATTGAGAAAGCCTTTTGGATAAAAGGTGAAACATCTTCTACTTGAAAAATCCAATCCAGATGCCTGTTTTTTAAACTTTTGTTGCTCTTACAAGAATAAGTTACCAGAAATTCAAAATTTACCAGAAGACAGAAGAAGCGCACTGCTAGGGGGAAAATACCCCCCAGAGCCTCGCACCTCCCCTTATATACAGCTCCTGGGGTTCCAAAATTGGCCATTTCCAGCCAATAGGAAGAGGCCTCCTCAGCCCGCCTTGGGCATTGGCCGCTTTCGGCTGGCTTGGGGACCAATGGGAAAGCTTGGCTAGGAGCCAATGGGAAGCTGACCCCTGAAGTTGGTCCACCAATCGGTGGAGGGCAGGAGGGGTATAAAAGGGGGCACAGCTCGGCCGCTGGCCACATTGCCGCGAGGAGCAGCCAGGAAGAGGAGCTGCGAGGAAGAAGGGGCGAAGTCACCTCCGACTCCCGAAAGGGACCCAGGAGAGCCCAGCAGGAGGAAGAGGAAGGAAGGAAGGAAGGAAGGAAGCGGGCGAGCTGGGAGCTGAAGCTGCTCGAGCCTCGGGGCTGGAAGGGGAGGCGAAGCCTGCGTGGATCCGCCGCCGGGGAAAGGCTGGCAGCTGCCTCTTTCCAGGCCTGGCTGGAAAGAAGAAAGGCCGCAGCAAGGCTGACGGACTTCAGCGTCTACGCTTCTTAGGCTCCTCCCCCTGAAAAGCACAACACTGGACCTTGTGAACCAAAGCAGCAAATTGTGTATCACACACACAAAAGCTTCCTTGCATGAGTCATTCATATACAATCCGTTGCTTTATTGGGCAAATCTCAACAGGTCAGCTCCACGGGTGGCTATGCCAAGACAAACCCCCATTTGGCTGCATCCGCTCAAACTGCCCTTTAAAGCCAGCCCTTTGCGCATTCCCCCCAATGGAGTAACTCCGACCCTCCGATGCTTTTTTAACCACAGTGATCAATCATAGCCAATCATGTCTAAAACTGGAGAGCTGGCAGTTGCGTGGAATGGCGCAGCACTTAGTCACCCCCTGTTAATTTTGACTTCTGCCAACTGGCATTTTTGGGGCAGGAACAACATACACATGGAAATCCTTGTACCACCATTTTGCAAAAAGGAGGATTTAGAAATTACCGTTAGCCAAGAAAGAAGCCAAAGTGGTGCCCTAAATTAGCATACCCCGAATCCAAGCTAAGCGCTGGCATTTTGAAACTCAATCGCTGGCACCAAATCTCCAGTCAGAAATGAAGGCCCGTGGAGACCATGTGGCTTCAGTTGCATTCAGACATGACAAAACGGGTCACTGAAGTTTTGCCCTCAGTGCTTACCTTGTAAGCCTCCCGGGCTGCATCATCGTTCCCATCGCCCCGTTGCCAAGGAAGTTTCCGGTTGGGAAATTTGGAGCTCCGCAAGCTTGTGCCAAAGAGGTCAATGTAGAAAAAGACGAACTCGCCGGCGGTGAGCCCTTCGCGGTGTGCCTGGAGCATCAGTTCCCGGAAGATGTCGGGGGCACAGCAGACGTAGACAACTGTGGGCAGAGGGAGACACAAATGCTCACCATTTGCTCAGGGATGGGGGAGAAAGCACCATCTCTGTTTTATTTCTAAGGTGCTTTCCCCTGATTTTCAGTGGTTGGACAACAAAGCCCATCATTCCCAGTCCTCCAATACATCCATAAAGAGAAATAAATTAGGAAGTCTGGATCTGATCTGGTTTCAGGCCTCTCTCCCGCTTCACAATCCTTGGCATCCGCTCTGTTTCCCATAAAAAAGTTTATTTTTTAAGCTGGTTTCTTTTAAATCCCAAGAACAAAAGCCATCGTTTCCTTGCGTACAACCGGGGCAGATGGGCACCTTCTGAAGATGGGTGGACTTCAACTCCCAGAATCCCCTAACTGGAATGGAGTCCTAACCCTATGGGGGTTCTAGGAATTGAAGCCCATCCATCTTCAAGTTGCCAAGGTTGAAAAACACAGGGAGGACCAGTGGGCTTTGTAGTATCGTTCGTCCTGCAGTCATGTCCTCCCTTGACTCGTGCAAGATTAAATCAGGGACTCGTGCAGAGATGCAGCAGGACAGCCTCTTCTTTGGCAAGGAGATTAAACCTCACTCGATTGCCAACATGATCAGCTTTAGATCCGTTTGAGTGCACTCACTAACTCTCATTCCAAACCAGACCGACATCACCGCTCAACACCCACCACGGCCACCTCACCCCTGAGCTGCAACCCGATAGAGCCCAGACTCATGAAGGGAAGCAACGTTGCCTCTACGGGCTCTCGGCTCAGATTGGATTTTCCTGCAAAGAACGCTCAGCTTTTTGCATTAGTGGGAGTCGCATTCCTTTTCCTTCTGGGGGCAGCCTGGTTCGGGTCGGGTGGCGTGGCAACATTGGCACCCTTTGCACGCCTCTCCAGTGGCCAGAGAGGCACGCTTGGATTCCCACTTGGGTGCGCAAGAAGCGGTGGGTCATCACCGAGGCCAGGGGAGGGAGGGAGCCTCCCACAGACCGGGCCACGGAGAGCCAGTTTCGCAACTGGCAGCCAAGGAGTGGCACCTCTGGTGCTCGAGGAGTGGCGGGGAGAAGAGGGGGAGGCTGCAGCTCTCCTCCCTTCCAACTTGGAAAGGGAGGAAAAGTGCGCAGGCAGCACCCGTGAACGTGCGCGTGAAAAGGGGGAAGAGAGTGTCTGTTTCCTTTCGGTGCAGGGCCTTGCTTTTGAAAGCAACCTTTGGCCACTGGCACAGACGGCGAAAGCAAGGGTGGCGCCACCCCAAAAGCCGTCCAGATCTCCCCACAAGGGTGCAAACCGAGCGGTCACCCACGAAACGCCCGCCCCTTCCCATGGAGCGTGAAGTGCGCTCGCTCCCATCCACATGAGCCCAGGAGGGAGCGACCTGAAGGCCGCCAAGGGTGCAACCGCAGCCCTCGGCGCCCTAAATTCAAACTGTAAAAAAGGGGGGTCCCGCTTTCCCTCCCTCCCCGGTCCAATGTTCCGTACGTCTTCGCTGTATTATCACAGGGAACCGGCCGGAATCAAAACGATTCCGATCAAGATTTGTGATGTTCGAGAACGGCCCTAAAAAGAGGAACGCCTTCGTGACGCGGGGAGAAGCTGCCCAGGCTGCCCGCTCTTCGGCCACTCCCTCGGCGAGGAAGAAGGAGCTCTGCCAAGGTGGCCCGTCGCACAAATGCCTCTGGGTGGTGATGTCCACATGCCGCCCGTCGGGAGGGCCAGCCGAGCAGCCGGGCATGATAAAGCCCGAGCAACCTGCCCTCGCCCGGCAGTGCCGACCCCCTGCTTGGCAGAGTGCTGGGCAGCAAGGAAAAAAATACACTTCGGGGGCCTGCCCGGCCTGCCGCGAAGCGGAGGAGCAGCAGCAGCGGACACCAGAAAGGACGCTGGAACGAGCCCCGCTGCGCTTCGACGCACATCAAGCGGCGAGCAAGGCACGAAAACAGCAGAAAACGTAAACCGAAAAGATGCTTCTGTCAAAAAGCCATCCGTTGCCTTTCTCCGGGGGTAGCTGGAACTCTCGGGGTGCGTTTGATGGGGAAGAAGCAACCATTAAGGGTTAGTCCAGTTAGATAAACACTTGGATTATCCCAACAGAAAAGTGGGATCGGTTTTAATCCTAAAAAAGAAACACAAGTCAGAGCTGAGATTCAGCGGCCAGCGGGAACCAGTTCAGCCTCTCAGGGCTTACTGGAATTCAATAAAACTGACCCAAAGAAAAAGCAGGTAGCTCGAAGTTTCTTGATTTTTCTTGACTGATTTCCCTCTGGAACTCCCTGCCACAAGATCCCCCCCCGGGGAAGAAAGTTCTCCATTCTCTCTCTTGAACCCAGGACCTCATTGCAACTTCCTCAGCAGAAGCAAATACGTTGGCAGGAGGAGGCAGAGACAAGAGAATCAGACGCACCTGGATTTTGCACCCCAAAACCATCCAACTCGCCATCATGGGGGACCATCTCGGTTTGATACACCCACGCAAGCCCAGGAACGCTGGCACCGCTGCCGTTCCCAGAAAGAGGCCAAAAGGGGCCCAAGAAAGGACAGAGACAAGGGGGCACCCCCCTTATACCCACCGCATGCCTGGCAAAGCGAGGCGGGGGGAGCAGAGCAAAAGACCACCCCCCTTTCGGCCACCCGTCCTCCGCTGGGCCTCCGGCCGAGAGACATCCTGTTATTTTCCTGCCGAGCGTCCTTCCCGCCACCGGCAACCGAGGTCAAGGGGCAGCTCTGTCCCCCGGGTGGGGTCCCGGCTATGCCGCCCCCCCAGCCAGCTTTTTCCTGTTTTGCTGACTTGCACAACTGAAGGAAAGCAGGCTTGGCTCCCCGAGCAGGGCCGCGCATTCGAAGCCTCGTGAGCACATCGGTGCGCGCTCCGCTCCGCGGCTGGCGCATGCACAGCCACAGGTCACCCAAAGCTCTGGAGAAACCCGAGGATCCTTCGAAGCCGCTCGGCCCCTGACCCCCCCTGCCGCGCGTCGTTGCGGCCCCTCAGAGTTGGAGAGGATCCCATGGGGGGCAAGGAGGAATCTCCGAATCCCGAGCAACCACCTCGCTTTCTTACTCGTGTTAAATGAGGCTCAGCCCGAGGGCACCCGGCAGGGGAATCTGCGCCTTCCTCGGGGTCCTTTTCGATGTTCTAGATTGAAACGCTTCCATTGAAATGTGTTTGTGTTTTTTATGATGTCGTCACTGGTGAGGTGAGGGCAGACGCATCGAGGAGGGACGTAGAGGGAATAAATCTCTTCTTCTTTGGTGCCAATGTGTGCCAACCTGCTGGCACGCTTGGGGGATGTGTGCAGTTTCGGCACACACCGCCTTAGAGTTTGTCCTCCACTGACAGCCACTTACTCACAACCGGTCCTCGCACCTATGGCTACAGTCACATGATCAAAGTCCTGGCGCTTGGCAACCAGCATGTATCTATGACAGTTGCAGCATCCACGTGATCGCCATTTATGACCTTCCCAGCCGGCTTTGGACAATCAAAGTCTATGGGGGGAGCTGGATCAATTTAATGACCCCTGAGTCACTTAACAGCCGTGATTTGCTTAACAACTGTGACCAAAAAAAGGCTGTGCAATTGACCGTGACTCACTTGACAACCGACTTACTTAGCGATGGAAATGCTGATCTTAATTATGGTTGTAAGTCGAGGACCGTGTTTGCGGCCACGGCTGAGAGCCTCACAGCTGTGCGGCTCCCATCGAGTCGCATCCAAAGGCGCCTTTAAAATCTGGCTTAATGGATGAAGAGGGGTGACGGACGCTTTACGTGACAATCTGGCGTTAATCGAGGTTTTTTAAAGAACTTTTCCAGCATATCGTCAGCATCTTTACTGTGGGCGTTTTGCCAGCTGCCCCGCATCGTCGCAAACCGGGGCCGACTGCTCACCTCCTAACGAGATAAACCACGGACAGCCCGCCAGGAACTCAAGCCTGCGAGGGGAACCGTCGGCTTGCAGGCAGGCGCCCCGTCCGGCATCCAGGCTCTCGGGGACCGTTGCGCGAAAGAGGACAGCGATGGGCCGGTCCAAGGAGCGACCCCCGCAAGGCACATGCCGGGTTTCGGCTGAACGTGACAAGACCGAGGTTGGCCGTCCCAAGGCGGGGACGACATTTCCCGCGCGAGAGCGGCAAGCGTCCAGCGCTGCTGGGTAGCCGTCGGCCACTCGCGTCGAGCAGGGTCAGGCTCGCTGGCCTCGAGGACCCTTGCGAGGCCGTCTCTCCCTGCCCCGTGCTGACGACCAGCGGGCAACAGCCAAACCTGCCCACCCGAGCATGCGCATGCACACGCACTTACAGATGCACACCCAACCCCCCTAAAACACTGTGCGATGGCACAGAGGAAGAGCGCTTCCGACACATTCGCTCATCGGGGTCCAAGACGACTCCTCGCCTCAATTTTTTCGCATCGCTGTCTAGTTTTAGTTCTTTTCCCGCGCAACTTTGTCTCCTGTCTGCAACCCGCCAGAGTCCCTCCACGGCCGCGGGTCAATGCAATCAGTCAATCAATGGCAGCAACGCCGACACCGCCAAGGGCTCTGGGACGGAGGGGCTGCCCCGTCCAAACCCCGCTGCGGAGAGCAGCCGGTGCTGTCGCTCGTCTCTTAAGTCCGCCGCGCGCATTCGTTGCAAAGACGTTTCTTTCTGGATGGTCCCATCGCAACGGCCGCCGGGGAGGCTTGGACCGGCCGGCGCAGATGGAGACACCGTGGCCTTGGGGCCGGGGCTGGCAGCTGCTGGGCTAATGCGTTGACCTGTATGCGTTTCCAGCCTTGCTCTGCCAGAGGGTCCCCTTCCAGCTGTGAAGGGAGGAATTCATGCCCATGTGTGTGCACGTGCGCACGCATGCATCCGTATGTCTGTTTTCTTTTTGTTTTGCAAAAAAGAAAAAAATTCAGCAGAACAGTGGCGTTCGGATTTGCTGCTTTTGTACCTCCCTTTTGGGGAGGGGGAGTTTGACTGAAGGTCTGGGAACATTCCCGGGAAAAAGCCGATCCCAAAGAACAACGATGTAGACAACAACACAACTCACACCAGGCTAAAGAAAATGAGTCTGATGAAGAAGAGGGAACCTGCCGCCAAAGTTGCAGCTCGCCCGCACCCGCCTTAGCTCAGACCTCCTCCCAAAGGCTAGTCGTCCTCAACTTACAATCACAAGTGGGACCTGGATTTCCATTGCTAAGCAAGGTGGTTGTTAAGTGAGTCGTGCCCGATTTTATGACTTTTTGGCCACAGTTTAGGGAATCACTGCAGTCGTTGAGCAAATACGGGCTCCCCCATTGGCTTTGCTGGCTGGGAAGGTTGCAAATGGAGATCACATGACCCCGGGATGCCGCAACCATCATGAATATGTGCCAGTTGCCAAGTGCCTGAATTTTGATCACGTGACCGTGGGGATGCTACAACGGCTGTAAGTGCGAGGACTGGTCATAAGTCACTTTTGTCAGCCCCGGTGCACCTTTGAACTGTTCCTTTCGGTTCATCCATTTTTCCTTTCAACAAAGCTATTCAAACTTAGGGGTCCCTCAAGAGGAGGCTGGGGACAGGTCCCCCCCAAAATCTACAGGATGCCCCTTTGCTCAGAAACATCCAGTCGGGCAAAGCTGCTCCCCAGCCTCATTTAGCATTTTCTCAATAACCCCCCAAATAAGACACCATGGTAAAGATCAGAGCCATCAGCTGAACTCTCCCACTCGTGGATAACAAATGGAAAATAATCTTTGCGTGCTGCTGGTTGAAAGGGATGGGAAGGGAGAGCTCAGAGGTGTGCACCCCAATTCCCCTTGAATCTGCCTGCAAGAGAGGTCCAGAAAAGCAACTTCAAGTGAAGCCCCAAAGAAGCACCCCCAAAACATCCAAGCAACCCCTTTAGAGGGTCTTGTCTACCTGTTGCACTGAATGGCAAGGCTAAAGGGAAGTTAATTCTACTTTTTCAGCCCAAATGCGAGACTTTCAGTGGGACTTTAATCCAACTGACTCCCCACAGTGGTCAACAGAAGTCGTCTTTCCATGCTCAGTCTTGCGGGCAGGACCACATCCCTGCCCCCCAGATTAGAAAACAGACTTCTAGGTCCAAGACAGACCTTGAATGTGGGAAGACCTGAGGTCCTCACTCAACAGAGACGAGGGCGACCCTCTCCAGAATGGGCATTAGTTCTCCAGCCCTGGAGAGGGTGCCTCTGAGAACCCCCAGACTGCTTTCCTCGCGCCCCATCCCCCTAAGAGAGAAGAAGGCGCCACTTGTAGCCCTCTTTTATCCCAGAGGTCACGTGTGGAAGGGTGCCCAAAGGAGGGCGGGTGTTGGAGAACCTACCCCGAGCTTTTTGCTTGATGTCCCGGATCAGGTCAGTGTAGTTGGTGGACATGAAGGGGACGTCCTCGATGGTCATGTTGTGCACCGAGGGAAGCTGCACGTAGAGACCCTCCGCAGCGAAAAAGCAGGGCCGGTCGTCCGTCTTGTTATCCCAGTAGAGCAGCATGGCACGGCTGGTCCAGTTGAAGTGCTGGCTGAGGCGGATGCCAAATTCCCCCAGCTTGCCGTGGCTGGCACCCATGCGGGTGATCAAGGCGAATTCGTCCACCTTGATGCGAAATCCGATGGCCTCGGCCGCCGCTGTCACCAAGGGGAGGCCCCAATGCCGGGTGTACCGGGCCACGGGGGCCGTGGTGTAGACGCAGCCGGGGCCAACGAAGGCATGGGGGTCGTAGCCCATCTTCAGGTCCACGGCCGAAAGCGGGGCCATGAAATCGGAGCAGATCCCTTGGCTGTTCTCGCTGCTGGCAAGCACCATCTGCACCGTGTAGCCGGGCAGGAGGTCAGGCTGGGCGTTGACCTTCTGGATGGCCAGCTCGATGCCCGGACCAACCCGTGGCCAGGCCCACGGGTAGGTCGTGTTGTGCCTCGGCAAGACCACGGCAAGGGTGAGGTTGGCCCCGGCTGCCAGGTCCAGTCCAGAGAGGATGACCAGGAGTGTCCACGCCAGCACCCTGGCCGAGCAGGGCTGAGCCAGCTCCTCCATGGGGCAGGGTCGCAGGAACCACAGGACCACGACGATGCCACAACGGCTTCTTCGATGCCCACCTGCCTTCATTTGGAAACTCCTCCACAGGAACCCCCCCATCCGCGGGATGCCTCCAAGGACACCCCAAACTTCTGGCACTTGCTGCAAAGTGGGCAGGAGGCACAGAGAGACCCCCACTCTAATTCCTCAGCTCCCAGCCCACAGCTAGCTTCCTCAGTGCCCCCAGAGCAGCGGTGGCATGCAGGCGGCGGCTCCAGAAGCGGGCACG
>JANHZU010007467.1:0-13410 GCA_032468055.1 Acrochordus granulatus | reverse complement strand
CAGCTGCCGCACGGCCGGCCGCAGGAACTCCAGCAGCCCCTCGGCGACGAGGTCTCGGGCGGCCGGTCCCGCCGGGCTAGCCAGCCCTGAAGTAGCCGCCGCCGCCGCCGCCGCCGCCGCCATCATCATGCCTCCCGCCGCAAAAAACCTCGCCCGCGCATAGCCTGATGGGAAGGCAGCAGGGCGAGCGCCACCGCGAGATTTCCGAGGTTGGAGACCTGGCGAAGGGCACGCTGGGAAACGGAGTCTCCCTTGTTGCATTTCCACCGAGGCGATTCCAGATATGGTGCTTGGGAGAAACATCTTCGGCCAGGCAACCTGTCTCTCCTTGCAGGCTCGAGGCCCAAAGTTGGGAGGACCGAGCGGCATTGGGCTGGGGGGCGCTCCCCCCAAGACCAGAACTAAAGGCCTGCCCCATTAAGTCAGGAAGCTCCCAACCAAAGGGAGACATCCTCCCCAGCAGCAGTGGGCAGGCGGACCTCCTCCGATGCCCACCCGGGTCACAGGGCTGGAAGGGACCCAGCAGAGTCGCGCCCGGCCTTGTCAGCGGACTGCAGAGCCAGGGCGCTTCCGGAGAGGAGTCCCTCCCCACCCTGGTCCACACAAATTGGGAACCACCGCCTAAGGGTGCTGGTGGTTTGGGCTTGGCATCCTCAGCATGGAAGGAGGCAGCCCAACCCAGTCAAGCTCTAGTGGGGCGCAGAGGGCATTCCCTCACAGGCCCCCAAGTCTCCCAGCACCCCAGAATGGCGAGTCCATCCAGGTCCAAGGACTTATAAGACTGAAGATCCAGAAAACAGGCCACGCAAACTGCTCTGTGGCGATGAAAATTAGAGAAACACCACGGAGACTATTTAGCCTCTTTAACTGCCAATCTGAGAAATCAAGATATAAAAGGCTCTACAGAGCGCAAGAGATCTGAGGGAAGAACTGTGCACAGTGATGAATCTCAGCAGACGTTGGCTAGCAGCAGTTGGGCTAAGGGACCCACACAATCCCTCTTTGCAGACCCCCCCAACACTGAGGTTCGCAATTTGGACACCTGGATGGCAACGTTTCTTTAAAAAGAATAACACAGATACAGAGTCCACGTTTTCATTTCCCTGCAATTCTTACAGTAAACTAGGATATTACAAGATGCCGTTCAGAACAGTTCACAAAACTGCAGATAGCAAGAGGGGTGGCAGAAGAGAGAAGGGAAGAACAACCATCCCCTTGACACTCAAACATACGTGCAATTTCCCCCACCTTATTACTCAGAAATGTGTTGCAATTAATTAAAAAAATAAAACCAAGCCTCTTGGCTTCTTCTGGAGATGTTGAGTCTGGAAAATCAAATTTTAGGCCTGATTTTCTTCATTTTCCCCCAAGGGGAGAAAGGGAGGGAGGGAATAATCCTGCTATCTTGCACTTCCAGCCACAAAGCCAGAGAATGACATGTTTGGTAGGGAGGTGTGGGAGTCTCAGATTCAGCTACCCCACAGGCTGAGCCTCAATCTCACGGCTGTTCTTGGACGAGCAAGGCTTGTGTGGGGAAAAGGGGGATCACATGCGATGTTTCTCCACTGCAGGGCAAAGATGGGGGCTGAGGAGGATGCAACAATGCTGCTCTGTGAATAAAAATGGTACCATCTGGTCCTGGCCAGCCACACTTATGTTTCAAGGGACTTTAGAAGTGCATGTTCCTCCCCCCTGAGGCTTTCATACAACCAGGAGCATGAAACATAAAAAGGAAAACATTGAAAGGGATTGGCTCCCAATTTTCTGTATTTCCTGCTTGTAGGTCCTCCCCGGCATGATGAGCTGGTGGTATTCTTGGCTGCCATGAGGGAGAGGACCCAACTACAGACACACACCCCATGCCCCCCATCGAGGCCCTACAGTCTCAGTCATTGGTTTCAGGGTCTGTCTGAGCCATATAAGCATCCAGCTCGGCATCCAGGTGTCCTTTTGTTTTTGACATGTAAGCATCTAGCTGGTTATCCAACTGTTCCTTGGTCAGCGCTG
This sequence comes from Acrochordus granulatus, assembly GCA_032468055.1. Classification (NCBI taxonomy): domain Eukaryota; kingdom Metazoa; phylum Chordata; class Lepidosauria; order Squamata; family Acrochordidae; genus Acrochordus; species Acrochordus granulatus. The sequence continues at coordinate 11,403 of JANHZU010007467.1, read as the reverse complement.
GGCGAGCCGCACCTCTGCCCCGGCCTCGGCCTCTACCCCGGCCACCGAAGCCGCCTCTGGCCCGGCCAGCCATGCCACGACCTTGGAGGGGAAAAGTCAGAAGTGAATGGTTAGAAGGCTGGAAGGGGTGTAGAGCATCAGATGCTCACCCCCAATGGTCCTAGAGCCCTTTCAATCTGCAAAGAGAATATCAGCTTTGATGGTCTGATAGATTAGCCTGGAGTAAAACTGCTGGGAATACAAGCTGAGTTGCTTAAGTTACAAGCAGCCTCTGAAAATTCTGTTGAGGCAGGAGAGAGGAATTTAGATGTACTGGAAAACATTCCACTGAACCTTTGGAAAGACCAGAGGGAGAAGAGTGGATTGCAGAACTAGCCTGATTATCTGTCACCCCCACAATTAAAGAGGTCTCTGTTAAAAACAATGACTCATTCCTAGCCTTCTCATTTTTAGAAAAGCCGTTTGCACAAAATCCATGAAATCTCCACAGGGCTCATTTCACTCACCTCTGCCGCCCATTCCACCCCGTCCCATGGCTCCTCTGCCAAGGCCACCCCTGCCAGGCCCTGCTCGGCCTCTCATGCCTCCTCTTCTCAGCCCCATCCGGGGGGCTATGCCACGGCCTCCCCGAAGCAAACTCTGTCCTGTAAGAGGATGAGGAGAAGGCTCAAACACAGAAGAGCTCTTTCAAGATTACAGCTTGAAATGCTCAAGCCTCATCAGGCAACGGTTCACATCTTCTCCAGGGCAAAAAGAAAATCTTATCTCAGTCCAGACTCCTCTCCTTGGGCTGCCTCCAGAAAAAGCACAAAATCAAAGAATTTGCAGTCTATTCCACAGTGATGTGATTTTCAGCCAAGCCCAAAACTGGGCATGACTCGCTTAACAACAGGAATTCTGGTCCCGGTTATGTTTGTAGGTCGAGGACTACTTAAGGTATTAAGATGCCACAAACTGCAAGCGCAGAAAACCACAAGCAAACTTCAGTGTTGTTGGGAAAGCACATTAAGAGGTCTCATCGTGAGCCAGGTGGCACTCACCTCGCAGGGACATTCCTCCACGCAGCAGTGCCCGTGCTCCACGGCCCCCACGCATGGCGCCACGGGGCAAGCCTCTCTGCCCCATTGACAGACCCCGTCCTAATGCCCCACGAGTCAGGGGCCCTGCCGGCCGGCCTAAGCGTGCCTGGATGTTACTTTTTCCCAGACGTTGTTTCAAGCTCTTCTGGAAGAAGTGAGGGTTAGAACAAGGGAAATGCAGCACAGACGAGCAATGTGTGCAATGACACATCGAGGTATGAATTACTTTATATAACCTATGAGGCAGAAATTTGCATATTAGCAGTATCCCGAAAAATCTCATGGCTCTCCAACTTTCGCAGCAGGAATAAAGCAGCTCCAGAAACCTCAGTTCACAGCTGAATAACGCAGTCTTAATTCAGTTCAAGGAGCGAGCAAGCAATTCATTCTTAAGATACAAGCTTGCAGGCAGAAATTTCTAGCTTGAGTTTCCCAAAAAAAAAGCAAGAGAACGAAAGGCACCTCTGCATCTCACAAGTGGCTCAACTCAGCTTGATGCAAGAGGGAAGAGAAGCAGGGTGGAAAAGCTGAAACTTCTCAAGGAGGGAATTGTAATGGAATTTACCCCCAAGAGGAAGCTTTCAGTGCCATGTGACAAACAAGCCCAGAATTGTATTTATAAAATTTATATTAAATTTACATATTTATATCATATGTTTAAATTATATATTTAAATTATATATATTTCTGTATTGAAATTATATACTTATATTTAAATTAAAAAATGGCTCTCATACAGCATTTTTTTTAAACATTACCAAGCAAAAGAAATGTTACATGAGCTCAGCCCACAGTCTCTCATGCAAAGGAAGCAAAATTCAGCTTGACCCACCTCTTACTGGCGTATTTTTGTTTTATTTTACTTCCAGCAACTTCAGGGCTTATAACAAGAGCGGCCACTTTCTCTCACACCATACCTAATGCTCCCTGGAGTATCTGCCAAGCCTCCATGTTAGGCCCACCCGTCCAGCCCCAAACCGCCCTCACCTGTTTGAGCTTCAAGGCAGCCTGGACGGAAGGCCTGTTTTCCATCTGCTGGGCCAGCCTCCGGTTTCGGGCACTAGCTAATTGCTGCTGCTGCATAGTGGCGCGAATATTCACCGGGATCGGCTGTTTGTTCTTCAGCATATTAGTAAAGCTTCAAGGTCGAACAAAATGGGGTGTTTAAACAAACGTTTCATTATAAACCCATTTCAACCGGCATTTCACAGCCCGGGGCAGCCGCATCCCACGAATTTTACGCAATAACGTGGTACACACTCAAGATCCCGTTTAAAGCGTAACGGGACTCTTTGTTTTGTTTTCCTCATTTTTCCACAAAGCGTGCAGGGACATAACATTCAAAACGTGTAGATGAAAACCGGAGACGGATGTCTGAATTAAATCAAGCAAAGGTGGAAATAGACAGCGCAAAGCAGAAATGGAACGAAAGGCTGAGGAAAGAAAAGCGCTTAGTTGGTTTTAAGCAGAGAAGAAGGGAGGATTTGCAGAAAGTTAAGAACAGAACTCCAGGTTACCCACAGAATTATAACTCTCTAGGACTTGGACCAATGTAGATCAGAATTAAAGAATGGACAACCCTACAGCCCCCTCAAAGCCACCATCCCAGGGGCCCGAAATTGAGATTGGGAGAAATGTTCCAAACCATAAATCTAGTTCATTCTTCTTTTTCTGTCAAAGCTGGTCAGAAACCATTGCTGTTTCTGACAAAATGTGTGTCAAATATCACCGTACAAGAAGCAGTCTCTATATCTTCAACATAACCTTTAGTAGTGATGATCAAATTGGTTTTCAAAAGGGGATCATGAGGGCCCATGAATCATAATGAATGCTTATTATCCCCAGTTTGCTTCAAAATATTAATAGAAACAGGAACAGAGTGTTAGTAAACTCTTGGCTTACTTGGGACTGTTCTCTGAGTTTTGCCAACTGGGTCTGAACTGGCCTTTACGTGAACCAAGTTGCTGATTACATCCAGAAGATTAACAACCTTTTTGAGGGAAGAAAGGATGCTGTTAATACATCCCAGTCTTCACGCAGATAAGTCATTAAAAAACTAAGTTACAAGAAAAAGAAGATAATTCTCTCCCGCTGTACATTTAGGTTTATTAAGCTAGGAATAAAATTTAACACAGAAGAACACAGCAAAAGCTTCAGCCAACAGTCAGACATTTCGACTTACACACACACCAACAAAGAGGAAGAAGAGAAAAAAGGCATGCAGAGGAGAGGAAGCAGGTGATGGAGCAAAGCACTTGCCTCTTACAAGGCCCCAAGGAGCCTTTGGACTGATCAGAGCGGCCAGCTGCCTGCCTCTTACAGCGCAAACCACATGAGCTCATGCGTCTGCCTCGGGCACAGCAGGAAGCCTCCTGCAGCACTGGTAACATGCTACCACACTGCAGGCTCATCTCTATAATATGAACACATGTGGAAGAAAACAAGGGGGTGCGAGGTTTCCTTAGAACACATCCCACCACACGACCGTTTGCAAGTTAGCCTCAGACCAATATTTTTGCCCTTTCAACCTGGTGTACCACGGTTGGCTGTGGGATTTAGGGCAGCAGGGAGCTGCCCGCGACTCTCAGTTGCCTCTGGATAGATTACAAGCATTGCAAAGACCATGTTGCTCTGGATACCAAAACAGAGTGACAAAACTAAAAAGAACAACCAAAAAAAAAATCTTATGAGTTGAAGTTGGCCGTTGGGTTCCTCACCGCTCGTTAAGAGACATCTTGCTGGTGCTCTTAAGCACGACTTTCGGCGCTGACTGTGCAGCCATCTCAGGTCCCCAGAACCTGTGGAGAAAAGAGGAGAATATTATTACATGATCCTTACTGGTTTTATACCAATCCTTTCAGAGGCTCAGAGACGCCCAATCTCAAGAACAAATCCAGATACTTTTATTGGCCAAGCATGGTTAAACATGCTCTCAGTATACTTGCAACATCAATGACAACAGTGAGATAATGTATAACAATGTTATACTGTAAATGTGCAGTCAATAGAAGGAAATGTTATAAAGTTTGAAATTAATAGGTTAATTTTTTATTAATAATAATTTTTTTATTAATAATAAAAAATTCTGTCTAATGTATACACATTAGACAGAATTTCTAATTAAGAATCTCTAGTTAAGCAGTTCTGTTTCTGCTCTATCTTGTATCATTGATCATACAGCCTTAGTCAAGTATTAATTTGAATTATGGCATGGGGGGAAAGCTGTTTTTATGTATGATAGTTTTGGTATGTTTTTGGTGGTTTGATGGTATATGTCATGGAGAGGTTTCTGCCTCCTATGAGCAGCCACAGAAGCTCCTCAGGTGACTGTGGGGCTTCCTTCCTCAATCCAGCCTACCCCGCAGGGTTGTTGTTGGGGATACACCAGGAACCGGTGATACAGATACTGGTATTGACTTCTAAAAGGAGGAGGGAGAAAGGCTGGGAGTGGGTTGTTGCGGGGAGGAGAATATATATCGCGCTGTGAGATGCCCACCAGGCTAAACCCTCAAGTAAGGCCTCTCCCAGTTTGGGGTCCTCGCATAGCCAATCTTCCAGCAAACCTGGAGTACAACCATCGTCCTCCAGGTTAGGAAAGGCAGCAATCCCCATGATACTCTAGATGGGAGCTGCAGCCAGGAAGACACCCCCCCCGGACGCCAGGTTGGAGGACAGCGTCAAGAGAGCTTTCCCAACTCTCTCCCCGGAAGTACTAGCCAGCCTTCCGGTGCTCCGCGTTCCGAACCGGTCTCGTGGGGCAACGGTCCCCGAGGCCCCCCGCCCCCCATGAGGCTCTCACCGTCGAGGGCGAGGCTCGCCCTGCTTTGTTTGCGACTCTGCCGGCGATTGCGACGGGAGGCTCCGTTCAGGCCTCGCCCGGCCGGCCCCGTCGGATGCCCTGAACGCCAAGATGATGGCGGCGGAGGCGGCGGCTGCCCGCTCTTCACTATCCACCTAGCAGCAACAGCTGCAGCAGCAGCAGCAGCACGGACGCGCTTTTCGTTCCGCCGCCGCGGCCTCCGAGTCTCCGGCTCTAAAACCTCCCCTCAGAAAGAGCCCGGCAAAATGGCGCCGTCCAGGCTTTTCTTTCTCAGACTCGTAGATGCGCGGACAGGGAAAGAACGGCCCCGCCCCCTCCCGAGGCGCGCAGGCGCAGACGAAGCGACGAGACAAAGGGGTAGGACCCAAAGGGTGGCATTTAGCCAACCGGGAACGAAGGGGCGGTGTTTCATTTCCTCCGCCGAGCTCTCCATTCAGCTCACGGCTCGAGGCTGGAAATGGGAGGTGCTTGGCGTCTGTGGGCGGGGCGCTCTTTTTTATGAATGAGTCATTCTTCAAAAGCTACAACTGAGTTTTTTAGGACTTCTCATTTACCGCCTCTACTGTTAAGTGTACATGCTGGTTTTCAGAGTCTCCTTGGGATATGCATAGTCCCCAGAGTATGGAAGATGTTGCAATCTAGTTTTTGTGTTGTATTGAGCTAAGCCCCCAGGGCCATTTTGTGAGTGTGCCCACAAGATCCTTCCAGACCCCCTTATGTCCCCAAGTCCAGCTCCCCACTTCCCGAGGCACCCCTCTTGTCTTAAGAGCCCCAGACTGCTTTTCACTCCTCTGTTGCTCAACATTCCCCAAGCCCCCCATGGTCTCCCTGCCCCACAAGAGACCAGACCAGGCAAAGAGCAGACTAAACAGCTTTAATAAGCAGGGCTGTCTCAGCAGGTGGTTACATGGTGCCTTAAGGGACTCCCTGGCATCCAGGCTGGGCAGAGAAGCTGCAAGAGGAGAAGAGGCGTTGGAAAGGGGCAGCCAAGGGCCACTGGGCTTGACTCCCTCAGCTCAGGTGTCCTCCCAGAAGAAAGTGTTGGTGGCCATAGTTAAGGCAGCCACTAAGACCACGAACTCCTGGAAATCGACCTCCCCGTCACCATTTTCATCCAGCTCATTCATGATCTTGTCCACCACTTCTGTGTCCCTCTGGGCCTAGGATCAGAAATCAGACAACAGTTTGGGATGCAGTTAAAACCAAGTATCAGTGGATTCAGCCCTCCTCAGTGCCCATTTTGCTGCTTACCTCATTCTTTTTCCTCCACTGCTAACTTACCCACCCTAAAGTTCTGCAAACTTTAGTGGGGTAGAAGAAAAAAACACAGAAACCAGTTTGTCATACCTCCAAAAAACAGCCCAACTCAGTCTGCAGCAATTCCTTCAGTTCTTTTTTGCTTAGCTTATATTTATTGCCTTCCTTGCCCGAGTAGCTGTGGAAGACAGAGATGAGGGTGTCCATCGCGGTCTCCAACTGTGATGTCATCCTGGGAGCCTGCAGAGGAATGCAGAGGATGTTGAAGGTGTTTGCTTGAAAGATTGGCAAGCTGAGGTCATTTTTGGCTCTTATCGCAAAAATCAAACCCACCTACCTCAGATAAATGCCAACCCAGAACAAGACTTTTCTAAACAGGTACTTATTTTTGCAGGGAAGGCAAAAGGCAGACAGTTCCCCAAACACCACCCAGCCGAAGCTACTCTTAGGTTCAATGTCTATGTATATTCTCATTAATCCAGATCATGATTTGTAGCAAAATGCAAACCTTTCTCAAAAAGGCAGCTGGACTTTTATTAGTAGATGTAATCAGAAAACGTTGCATCTCCTATGCAGGAGACTTTCTCAATCCATATGAAAAAGGAAGAGGTGGAAAGAATATATACATTTCTCAAAAGGCAGGATACAGGACACAGACCAGAGAAAGATCCCACATAACAAGCTACACAGAGTGGCAATGCTGAGCAATAAAGATTTAGAGACCAGTTTTGCCCTTAAGGGTCAGTGCAATAAACCATCAAAGGAAGCAGAAAGGTTGGGCTAGAAAAGGAAAAGAAAGACATCTCTCCATCTTGGCTTCTGCAGCCCAGAAGAAACTGGTAGAGAAATCGACAGCCAAAGAGCAAAATGCAGGTCCCTGTTTGGTTATCAAATAGAGGAACACTGCAGGCCATGTCTCAAAGTGTCTCTTGCCTCCCCCTGCAGCATTACAGTCAATGGCAGAGGATACGAAGGCACGAGGTGAGACCTCTTTTGTCCCAAGCACCCCCCGTGGCATTGATGTTGCCCACTTCACCCAGGACTGACCCTCCCATGCGCCTCACCTCTAGAGGATCACCTTGGGGCAGCCACAGAAAGCAGCCTATTCTACCCAAGCAAGTCTAAAATAGCTGCCAGAGGCCTTCAATAAAACTGGCATGCGTGCCTTCCCCTCCCAGAGAATCAGATATCGGCAGCTGAATATCTGCCCGGGACCTGAATGCCTGAATTTAAAGAGACAGAATTGCAAAACTCCTAAAATCTGTTTAAGGACAGGCCATCTCGGACAGAGCAAGCATACAATGTTTCCCTGTAATGCTCTGTACTGGACAGGCAATGCTGGCGTGATCTGTATTTTCCCAATGCGGATGCCAGTTGCTTATTTCTAACAATCAGAGAAATAATGCTTGGAACCTGCAACCATGCGTAGAGATGCCAATTAAATAATTATGCATGATGGATGATTCCTGTGGCACGTACATCTTGATTAGGCTGCTAGCATAGCAAAGGACCTAACTTGTCTTTTGCGCATGGTTGTCCAGCCAATACCTTTACTCACCCAGAATATTGCAACGTACCTAAAATAAGAGTGACATCTACCGATCCCGGCATGTGGAGAGCTAGCACATTGAGGAGGGTTCCAGCATGACCACTGTCTTAATTTTCTCTGTGTGGGGGATTGCATATCGTCTGGTATGGAGGGACCTGAAATGATATGGCCTGAATTTGGCCATAATGGTCACAAAGTCCCTGTTAGTCATACAAAGAAGACCTTTCTCGAAAACCACAACGCAGAAAGTTCAGTTCTGGCTGACCGACGTCCTGCCGGCTATGCTCTCAGCTATCCTACATTACATCCTGCCTGTCCCTTTTTTGCTTTCCAACCTGCAGCTCCGCGGAGCCAGGCGAAGACGTCAGCTGCCGATCTAACCCTCGCAGACACCAGCTGGCCTTCCAGTTGCTTCAAGACTTTCAAACAGGACCATCCATTTCTGGCCAGAATCACAGCCTCTCCAGCAAAAGGAAATTTTAGCGCAGCCGTATGGAAACGAGTCATGAATCTCGACAGGATTCATCCAGGGCTGGGCAGTCCGTCCGCTATTATTACATCCAGGGTAGTTTCAGCTGTGATGACAGCCTTCCTCAGCAAAAGTATAAGCCATCCTTCTGATACAAGATGGGGGATCAAGTGTCTCTCACTAGCTCTGAGCAGACAATGGGGACTGTCCCAGGAGCGACTCGGGTGACCGGAATGAAAAGGAGCTTTTGTGGAACGAAAACCTTCCACCCTGAACGAGAACGGAGGTGCTATGAAACCAGATACCAGGACGAGCAAAGCACCCGGGATCGCGTTACGGGCCTAGAACTTGAAGGACCGTCTATTCCAGCATGAATCATGCAGAGGATTGAATGAATGATGTAGCAGGCTACTGACCTTCTCCTAGGTTAACCCAGGCCAAAATCAGTTCAGGCCAAGCAGGGCAACAGTGTCCACTACCCTGCATAGGAAGGGATTCCAAAAGGGGAGCCTCAGGATAAGGCAGAACTCCTGCAATTTGGTCCTGCAGACCAAAGAGACCAGGATCTCAGGGACAGATTGGAGGTGGAACCGAGAGGGAAAGCCAGTTTGGAGGACAGATGTAGGAGCAGACGGAGCGAGCAAACCCTCTTGGGCAGAAGTACCATCGTCCTCGATTTGCAATTGGGACGCATCTTTATTTTGGCAAATTATGAACATGGCTGGCTGAAGAAAACCAAGATGGAGCATCTTCTGCAAATATCCTACAAAACTATCCTCTTTTTATTTCTGGCAAGGGTGGGTTTGCAAAAGCAGCCACGCTCCGAAAAAAGATCATTTTCTCCACGTTGGATGCACAAACTCTGCATGCACCACCTGCTGTTCCCCATGAGGGGGCGCCAGGCTCTGCTTTTCTTTTGCCCCATAAAAATTTAAATCTGATTTTGCAAGACCCAAGGAATGAATCTCAGGTATTTGCTGGGGCCAGGCCCTCATTCCAGCCTGCTGAAGTCTGCTGGGGTTTTATTATTTCTACTTTCATTTCCTGTCCCTGAAACAGTTGAGCAATTGTGTCGGGCTTTTGCGGCACAGCCCGGTCGTTTTTCCAGGATGGGTGCAATCCTAAACTGGAATGTTCCTGTTGCCACCCAGCCAGGCTTGCCACAAACTTTTGATTTATTTTGCTTTACAAAATCAGCCCAAGCCTGCAAAATATACCTTTTTGGGATTCAGTTGATGTTTTTCCAATATGGAAGCATTGTAATGGATGCTCCCATCACCGTAGTCCTTTTATTATTCAGAAAGACAGAGAGGAAATCCACATTTTGAGAGTGGTTTAAAAAGATTGGATTGAAGCAATGGACAAGCCACATAATCCACCCTCACCCCTCTGAACAGAAAGTTGTGCCCAATTTGTGCCAAATATTTTTGCAGGGCCATGATGCCCCATCCTACAATACAATCTTTAATATCTTTAAACAGCAAGTTAATCAACCAATGGGTGAGTTGATTAACCTATTCCAGACCTAATCTGAATTGGAGATACCCATTTTATGGTAGCCTATGGGTGTAATTTCAATTGCCCTCATCCCCAATTGCTGGTGGGCAGTGATGGGTGCCCAAATCTGATTTAATAATTGAACAGGAATCTGATTTAATGAAATCAAGGATTAAGGTTATTCTTGGCGAGTTTTTAAAATAACTCTTTCCTACTTGAATGTCTGTTTTTGGATATATCAGATACAAATCCCTTATTCTTTTTTTTTTTTATCTAGTTGCCCTTGCTGGGAAGCAAACAGGAGGGAGAGAGGGAAAAGCAGACACAAACACACACTCACACAAGCTGTTTACAACATTTTCCCCTCTGCCCAGACAAAGCAACCATTCAGGGCTGCAGCCAGTGCTACCGATGTTGCCAACCTTTGCCTTTCCGTCCTGGAGCATTAAATGCTCCATTTGAAGATGGAGAAACAGCACTGAAAGGATGAAATTGATGGCAAGAACCAGGGATGTGAAATCCCAAAAACAGATTCCCTAAAGGTGGGGCTGGCCATGTGCAAATCACAGATTCTTCAAACTTTTCTAAAGTTTGCAAAGGAAAGAATTCAAGCCCCCTAAAATCCTTGCAATGGGATTGACAAGTCAAAGCATTTATTCATCTCTAGTTTCATCCAAACGATTGTCAATGTCATTCCTGACTTCTATTGCAGCAGAATTTTCTGCCTTGGATATCCATATTCTTTTGGCTGGCTGGGTTTGGGCCATTTTAAAATCGGGGTTTTTTCTCCCCTGCCTTCCCCCAAAACAAGCACCCTTCCAGAGTTTGATGATACAGGTTTGATTTTTTTTTTCCTGAACAAAATTTCAGTCTTTTTCCCACTGGTTCATTGGCAGCCCAGATTTTGGCAGTTTGTTCTTAAGGCTTACTAAGCAAAAATAAATCAATTTCCATTCCATTGAATCAACTGAGAATAAGCATCTTGTAACATATTTTCTGGGTGTTGGCCCAGTTCATTTGCTGTATTATAATATGTTTCATGTTATTGTAAGCTCGGCGGAGACACGCGGCTTTATTATTATTGTTGTTAGTATGAGTTGCTTACAGATCTGACACGTACACAAAGAGAGATTGTCAAACCCCTGCATGTATCAGGTGATAAATGAACAAATCATGCATAGCAATCATGCCTGGGAATGGTGAAATGGGCTACTGAAACCATCATTTCAAAAAAAATAAAGAAAATAAATGATTGAACAAACAGATGAGCAAATCTGGAGTTCATCTGCTGTTGATGAGGACATATTGGCAGGGAGAAAATAAGAAATCCAGTGAACCTTTAAATCTCCAAATAATCTGGTTTTCACACCCTGAGCTCCCAGTTCAGTTGCAAAAACTTCAAACTGGATTGGGACAAATTTAATTTAACAGGGCAGGAGGTAAGCAGTGCTCCTGCCCATATGCAGAGGGCTTCATTCATTTGCTGAGAAAACTGCCACTGTCTCCTACCTGTTTCACCCCATTTTATCGGCAAAGACAGAGAAAGAAACAGTAAAGAGAATTCGCACCCCTCTTGGGCTTAGATTCAAATCCTGATCAACTAAGGTGGGTCAGTAGCTGTAAGATAGATGATTAGCTGTAAAAATGTTTATTTATTATTTATTTATTTATTTATTAAATTTATATGCCGCCAAAATCCGAAGACTCTCGGCGGCTAACAACAGTAAAAAAA
>JANHZU010007465.1:33067-47378 GCA_032468055.1 Acrochordus granulatus | reverse complement strand
TTTGGATAAAAGGTGAAACGTCTTCTACTTGAAAAATCCAATCCAGATGCCTGTTTTTTAAACTTTTGTTGCGATTTCTTTCCTTTGTTAAGCAGTCAACTTTACTCATCCGGACTAGCAACTACTGATTCACATAGAAAGATATTATGGTATGAATGTTTTATTTTCCTTAGAATGTTAGACTTTTCTTATCATGGCAAATAGAAATCATTCTCCGCGCTGCTGTATTCCATAAGTAGTTCCAACTGTGGTTGCCCTTGTAATGGTATCCTCATTACTGCCAACACCCCACACACTTATTCTTACAATGCAATTATGGAATACATATGGAATACTGTATGCATTATTACCACTATTATTTGGACTTTCAGTCCAAACTAAAAGTTCTGAAAGCATTCCACCAATCTATCTTAAAATAACGAGACCCATAATACAAAAATTTGAGCCTTAAAGCCATTTATAAGATCAGTTTTGCCAATACACTCTTCATCTCAAGAAAATAGATGTGATTTGGTTAAAAATGAAGTCCAAGCATGATAGTTTCAGAGGAAAGGAAGTCACTTAACAGAGATGATAAAAGGAGACAAGAGCAAGAGGACCATTAATAGAGATCAGAACTAAAATTAATACAGTAGAATGTTTTTATGGGATTAAAATTGGTCTAAATTTGAGAAGATACCTCTTAAATCACTTTTGTCCACATTTCTCTTTGGCACTCAGCACTTCTGCCCAATGCATTGTTGAGGGATATTTTTCCCAGCAGAAAATTAATTTCTCCCTATTGTTTTCCTCCTGAATATAGATCTTAAAACTCATATGTATGTGTGATGGAGACCGTAATGTACTTTTTACAATATGGAGATATGGAGACAAACTACATTTATGTAACTAAGTGTAAAGACTATATCTGCCATTATAAGTTTGTAGAACAGACTTCCAAGAAAACTGTGGCTTTCTATGAAGTCATTTATAGTCTAGTTTAACACCTTAAATTAAATTCTAAAACAAGCAACATGAAAACCACAAGCTATAACAAAACATATTAACCAAAGACAATGCATCATACCCACCTGACCTTACAACATATTGCATATTGTAAGCTTCACAATTTCTCCACTGAATTTATTTTACATTTAAGTAGCGCTGGGAGGCAGCAGCAAGGAACATACGTGCATGCTGGCAGTAAATTAAGACTGCAGCCCCCCCTGAAGTCCGGCAGCTGAAGATGCGGAGGTAAGCTCAATGCTGACAGAACTCCAGCACTGTGTGGTTTGATGTCAGCCAACCCAGTAGAGGGAAGGTGAAGTTAATCAGACTACAACAGTCAGCTCAGGATGATGGTAGCAGTGGAATACAGGGGCTTCTCCATCTAAGTCATACTATGTAGAGTGGCCAAAAGGACAGAGATGGAGGGGTATGACAGGTGGAAGAGAACTGAAGTGGAAGCAGTTCATACAGGGCTGGGGAAATGTAAGGTCCTTGTGTAACAACTGTGCAGTCCTTGCGTAATGAACAGAACCAGGACTGCCATTGCTAAATAGCACGGTCACATGATGTCTCACTTAATGACTGCTTCACTTAGCAATGGAAATTCTAATTGCAATTAGAGTTATAACCTGAGGACTCCTTGGAATGCAATAGGCAAAAACATGTTTTCGACATTACATACCTTAATGTCTGTGAAGACTCTCACTCGTCCAGGGTAATTGCATCGCAACAAAAGTTAAAAAGCAGGCATCTGGATTCAATCCATGAGGAACCAGCTCTCTTACCAGTTCAATTTCAGAATTGAGAAAGCCTTTTGGATAAAAGGTGAAACGTTTTCTACTTGAAAAAATCCAATCCAGATAGGAATTCGTAGTTCACTGAATTATGATAATAGAAGAGCCAGAAATGAATTGTACAAGATATTCTGAATTAACACAATCCAAGAGAAAAAAAAGATTATTAGATGACATAAACAGATAATACTAATAAGGCAAGGGAATTCAGAAAAAATAACTTAGGCATTCAATAACCCAAGAATGAATGAGAATGGTGACTGGTCAGTATCAGTATCAAATTAGAAAAAGTCTACTCATTTTCAGGTACAAGGTTTAAGCCTATTTGTGCATACAAATGGAGAAAATGAATGAAAAGGCTTGAATGATTTGATTGTTTATGATAAAATTTGAGAGAATTAGTGAAGGATGCAAGGGTGAATTCTAAGTATGGAACAAATCATAACTTGATAGTGACAAGACAAGATATTGAAAAAAGACATGGAAAAAATATATGAAAGAATCTAGAATGAAAGTAGAATGACTGCAAGAAATATATTAATATATAAATTGAATGTATGTGTCCTATATGAAAATAATTCAACTATTCCACTACATAAAGTGGTGATGTTAGAGGTAAATTGGTTGGAACATCAATATATATACACTTCAATATGCCATATTGTTAGCTGAGAACCAAAATGAGCAGCAATGAATGTTAGATTTGTATTTTGCATTAAAGAATATGGATTTGAAAAATATACATCAAACATCAAGGTAGTTGTATTAGACACAGAAAAGAGAGTAGATAATCGCAGATTATAAATAAATGGTGAAAACTTGAACAAAATGAAAAATGGGTGTTCTTTGGTAGAAGGTTTACTCAAGATGGGGATATTTTAAGATGTGCAAATGATGGCAGTATGTGGGATTTTGTGAAGCATGAATGTTTGTCAAAATAATGGAAAATAGCTGTGCATAAGAGCATGTTTTTGTCCACTTTGATGGACAAAAGTCATTTGAATGAAGGCGAATAGATTACTTCAGAAGTGATTAAACAAGAAAAGATAGCATCAAGAATGAGTGCTGAATGCATGTGAAAGACCCATACAAAAGAAGTACACTGGGATGGTTTGTTGAAATAGAGAATGAGTGAGAACTGAATTTAAAATAAATATATGAAAGAAGAGTGAATGGGTCAGGAGAAATGGGAAGACTGAAAAGGTTATGGGTGAATGAAGTTGATGATACCCTCAAAAAAGAGGGCTGAATGTTTAAAGAACAAAAGAGCCAGCTGACTATAAATATTTTAATTTTAACTACAATATTCTGTGATAAGATCATGTAAGATATAAATTGTATCTTTTAAAAGAAATTCATCAAGAAACACCATGTTTATTTTAAACATTGCCAGAAGGTGCAACAGCCTGTCTTGCCTCATCTGTTCTTTATATTGTGCATATCCCCTTTTCCATTCTTTTTCACCATATTTAACTATCAACTGCCATTCTCTTTAAGTTCTCTTAGCTTTCTGGCTCCTTTTGTTACAGCAAAGTTACTATTATTAACCCTCTACTTGCTTTAGTAATCTAGGATTTCATCACATTCCATGCTTCTTTGGCCCATTATAATAGGATTTTTGACAACCCCTATCAGATAAATACAGAACATATGTCCTCCAACATATATAGGACTAGTTTTTAATGTAACAAAACTGAATTTAAGTGAAAATTTAAAAAGTAGGTCACTTTGTAATTTACCACACTTCAGTATAAGTATGCCATAAATATACAGCAAAATAGGGGTGTTAGTTCCTATCAAATGGTGTCATTCCATCAGAGAAAATGGACATAAGTGGCAGATTGAGTTATCATGTAGTACAAATTGATAATGGTCCAGCATCACTTGAAAGATGTAGAAATCCATATGATAGAAATTTATAATAATTTTTATTTATGTGCACTGAAACAGCTATAATATATACACACTCAATACACACACAAATATACACTATATATGTGTGTGTGTGTGTATATATATATATACACACATACACACATATATACACACAATATGTGTACATACACATACACTTAAACACACACCAAACACTGAACATTATCTGTATAAATTTATTTTGGTAAAGAGAAAATTCTGAGCAACTTGATTATACTTAATATTTGAACAAAAGAAAAAGGGAGGTAAAAACTACAGATGACATAACATTCCTTTTCATTATCGAAGCAACTACAGAGAAATAATTTTATTATTGCATATGGTAGCCCTTCAGGTTCAAGGAAGACACGTTGTTATGCAATTCATCTTTATTGGACATAGCGACAGCTCTTTAGCCCAGTCTGGAAGCAGAGTCTAGCAGAAAAGGGGCATTGAAAGTCTATTTAATAACTGTAGGTGTTATTCTGTGACACTGCTCATGGTTTTCTATCAGTTTTAGGCAGCATCTGTCTTCAAAGCCAGTGAAGACTGAGCAGAGGAGACTGATCAACAATCCAGTGGTCAAGAAGTCATGCCCAGTAGGCACTGTGGAATACTAAGAGCACAACAAGACACTTAGACATCCTGGTCATTCACTACAGCAGGAGAACACTACTGTAGTAAACCACAGTATAAATCTGGTAAAATATATCATTTCCTGATACGTAAACAGATCTCTTACAGAAATTTTCTATATACAAGAACAGAGGCACTATATCAAATTTTTGTATATGGACAAACAATTTACTCTGACTTTTTTGCTACTAATCTATAGTAAATTACTAAGCACTGTTGTTTTATTCGTTTAAATAGCATACCATCAGTATCATCATATTTTTGAATGACTGTCAATGTTTGCAGCATAAATTTTCTAGGAAATTCCTTACAATTATGACTGATTCTTTGTTGATTTTATTCATGTTATGAAAGCTGAAACATGCTATAAATATATCCCACAGGGATTTATTTTTCAATTTCACCGTGCATCTGTACAGTATATTGTATATTGCAGTTTGCACTTGCTCTCCCCTCGAGAATATTTTGATCAAGTGATATACTATAAATTCAACTCCAGTGGAAAGGAGGCCAAGGAAAACCAAAGACCTAAGGGAAAAAAGAAGACAACTTTCAGCCAGCTAAGCCTAAGTCACCAGCTTTCATAGGGAGGGTAACACTTTGCAAAATGCCAGGTGCTGTGTCATAATCCAAGTCCCACTGTCTTGTACATATACTGACTGAACATGTTCAAAAAAGGTTGGAAATGGAGGGCATTGGTTTATGATGGTTATCCTCCTTCTATGCACCTGCACTTCAGGGTGCTTAGTGCTCAGCTCTCTCCTTAATCCTATTCAATATCTATATCAAGTACTGGCTGAGGTCTTCCACCAGAATAGGCTTAAATACTACCAGTATGCTGATGATACCAGTATGCTGATGATACCAGTAAGCTGTACAGCCCTAACCTGGGCTGTTGAAGTAATGCCATCAAGGTTCTTTTCAAGTACCCTGTTAGAGTTTTGAGATAGTTTCAACAATAAACACAATCAGGAGCACCAGAATTATCTTTATTGTAAGGTTTATATTAAACAGGATTTTGCCAGAATGAAAGTATTTTTATCTCCTCTGTTTTTAGTCTCTGGAAAAATATGCGGGGTCAGTTCTGAAAGCCCTCCCATGCTTTATACCTGCTTGAGGGCTCATATCAGACCACTGCCCTGGTTGCAGGACTTCCTCCTGTCTCCCAAGATCATTCTCATATACTGTCACATGCCTGGAGGTCTAGATATGAAAGGAAAGGCTTTAATTCAACTCTAGCCAGACCAGGTGGCATTGGGTTTTAAATATCCCATTCCAGCTTTGGAGATCTTCCATCTTTGATTCTAGATGAGACTGCTCTCACAACACAGTCTGTGTGCAGTTTGGGGATATGTTTTGGATCTATAGCACTTGCTCAAGGAGGAGATAGGTGTGATCAGTTTACCTTGTGGGCCAATTCCATATCTTCCTGGAAAAAGAAGCTCTGTTCATGTTCAGACATACATTGGCCACCTCCTGGTTATATTACTGAAATGCGCTCCACATGGAGTTGAACTTGAAGAGCATTCAGAAGCTGCAGCTGCTTACAGAATGTAGTGGCATAAGGAGTTCTGGGTACTTAAGTAACACCACGACTTTACAAGCTGCACTGGTAGCAAGTATGCCTACATACAATTGAAGGTACTGGTAATTGCTTATGATTCTCTGTTTGATACAGGTCCAGAGTGACTGAAGGACCATCTGTCCCAGTTGTGTCCCATCAGCTCTGACAGGATAGGCATACTCCAGATCCTATTGTAGTGGGAACCGTGGAAGCATGACTTCTTTTCCATGGCACCTATCCTATGCAACAACATCCACCATGAGATCTGGAGAGCCCCCTGCTGTTAGCCATCTAGAAAGCCTTGAAAAACATAGTTATGTTTTATATATTTTTTTGTAATTGTGATCTGCCTAGAGTCGCCAGCTGAGATGGGCAGATATATATTCACTCTATAAATAAATATTTGTTTTTTTTAAATTCTATACATGTTTGTCTGAAATGTTGTAGCAAGTTTAAATTAAGCATGTCATAACCATAACAAAGTACTAATGTGAATCTTGTGTAAAACATTTGAGTATAGTGTTAGTTGTTTTATGGGAAAATTGGTGAAGAAATATTCTGTACTTCTTTCTCTTAGGTGCATGGAACATAGAATTTTGTATTTCTATATAATGGTTGAGTATGTAATACAGAATTGAACAAGCAGTTTTTTAGTCACTTAAGGATATATTTGATTTTGCTTTGTCCTTGGTGGGACATCTGTATACAATAGGATGATTCTCTCTCATTATCAATAAAATCAGAACCCAAACCTTAGGAAACAAATACTATTTAACTATGACATGCTTGCATTGCCAATTGATATGCTTATTAACCTTGATGGCCTCATTCTTGGCAGGACTAGACAAAGCATTCTGAGATAAAATAGCCTTTATCCTGGCAAACTCCAGTGAAATGAGACTACTGAAAAACAGGTATAACTAATAGTGATTCAGAACCTATATAATCTAGTTAAAAACTCCCATAAGATATAACTTCAATGCAAACCTAACCAGGAGGATGCTTCGTATTTGCTGGCTCTGAGGAACTCTGCCTGCTATCATCTTTTTGGGATTTCTTCACTGGCCAAAGGGGCATATGGTCTTCTCTTTTCATTCATTCATTCAATTTCTATTGTCGCCCACTTCAACCAAGTGAGCAATGTTATTTAGTTATATTGCCTTGGAATAAAGCCTTAAATCCTCATAGTGTGGTCATTGCTTCCAAATGTAGTTATTGCTTCTAAATTCAAAAGAACTTGTGCCCGAACCCTGCTGAGCTGGGCATAGAGCAATATACTGAGTAAAAATAAGATACAATGCAGAACGAAAATTTACAAGATAATTGAAAACATTTATTGGGGTAAGAAATCCTAGATATAGAATATTATTACATACATTTCAAGAAAACAGACCAAAGAGAAGAAACAGCTTTAGTAGACATCAATAGCAAGTGTTGGAGGAACATGGAACACGTCATGGTTGAAATGAAGTTTGACATGGAAGAAAGGAAGGCTGCATTATAGTAAAACTATGATATAAAGAAATCTGTGCTGTTATTAAATTAGTCAAGTCACCTGAATTTCATAAGTTCCCTACACAGCAGGAATGAAATAAATCAATTTATTTACTACTGTTATAAAATATTATGGAGCTGATATAACAAGCAACACATATAATATTTAATTATATCAGTTTCAGATTAGAAAGCATGAATATAAAATCCATTCTCCCCCTTGTTTTCCACTGTTTAACAAAGATAATATGGCTCAGTCATGTTTTGAGAACAACTGAGTTGTTCCAATGAGTTTTTAGTCATGTCTGTGACATAAAAAAAAGTAGTATTCCTAAACATTTCATAGGTATTATAAAGTAATAAGGATTAAAAAATAGTACTTTCTGTTTTTCCAGAATTGTATTCTAACCCAAAGTACATTTATAAAATATGGGCACATATTCCTGTGCAACCACAACAAAACATATCAGAAGTCATTGGCTGGTAACAAGAAGTTACTTATATATAATATGTTTATTCCAGGTGTCATCTGAGCTTTCACCATGATGGGTTTGCAGACTCTCAATCCAAAATATTTTCTATATCAACAAACAGCTAAATTGCTTCTCCCTTACTTCTGTATTGCCGGTCTGCTCAACACTTCAGACATCAAATGCAATTATGAGACTAGTTCAGGAATGGAAATCAGGTCATTTAAAAACATGATTGATCACTCAAATAATCACAGCTATATATAGTCAATATGCTATTATTCTTATTGGTCTCCAGGAATCTTATTGATAGAAGAATAGCAAGCTTGGATGGAGAAAGGAGGACATGTTGTCATTTTTAGACTGATATCCTGATATCCTGCCTTTCTTCCAGAAGATCAAGATGTCTTAAATAGTATTTTCTCCTCCAATCTTCCCCCTACATACAAGAACAATCTGTATGAATTGTTTAATAAATGATTAAAAAGGCATCAGATCTTACGGGCAATGGAGCCATCTTATTAATTCATCATTCCCTCAAGATCCCAGGTATGATGACACAACAAAGTCTTGAGGGAATTACAGAAAATCAATAGGGATGGGGCCAACCTCATCTCAGGGGGGATGATGTTTCACAGGGCAGGTGCCATGGAAGGGTCTCTTGAGTTACATTAGATATAACTCCTTATCAGACTGGACCTGTAACATATCTCTTCTGTTGAACCTGATAGTCAATTTGATATGACCATCCCAAAATGTATGTTCTTCCATAGCCAACAATGGACATGGACTCATGTGGTCAAAACAGTACTCCTTTCTTCTTTCTCTTTCAAAAACGTCATCAGTGTCAGCACTAGCATTTAACCATTAGTATCTAATTAAGGTGGATGGGGAGGACCAAACTGCATAGTTGCAAATGTCATGGTGTGGAAAACCAAAGGATAAAGCTATAGAAGTTGCTGTGATTCTAATTGAGCCCAAAAATGGTAACAGGTCATATAGGCATAGTAATGAGAGAGAACATATTGCGAAACCAAGTTGGAATAAGTATCTGTTGAAGGAATCAGACAGTTGTTAACTGGGGTAGATTGCATTTTGGCCAACAATTTGCTTTCAGGAGTTTTAAGATGGACTATTTAAAAAAAGAATTTACAATTGTCTTTCTGAATCTTAGTTCTCAGTATGACAAGAAGTTCATATCACATAGCATGGATCTTAGGAATTTGTGTGATTTAAGAAACAGTTGTTCCATCAGGATCAATATAACAAAAGGACACTGACAAAAGCTGAGTCCTTAACCAGAGATTGCTCCTATTTAACAGAAAGTCAAATGTCTTAACTATCTGGAGTAGGTGTTCCACATAATGGTGGACATCTTCCAATAAAATGGCGGCGTAATCATCCTGATTGGAGGATCTCAGAATGGCAATAAATTTAAACAAGGTGATGTCATATGTCTAGTTTTCAGATCTGATCCCACTTCAGACCAGTTGCGGGAGCTTATGCAAGATGAATCAAGGCAAGAAAAACATTGGGGAGTCAAGCTAAAAGGCCCTATACCAAACGTATTTTTTTAGGAAAAACAAATCACTAGATCAGCTTTATGGTGTAAAATTAAGGAATTACCTTCTCACCAAATATACTTTCCAGAAAACTAAATTGTCAGCTTTCTCTTAAAACATTTAGAAGGCCAAGAAATGCTGATGGACTAGGAAAAGATACAAAGTGAACAGAGATTTTGGAAACTAAGGAATGCTTAATAAAAGAAACTACTGTTAATGTTCATGAAATACTGCCTCTTAAAAGCAATACAGGTAGTTCTCGAACTATGACCACTTGTTCAGTAACCATTCAAATGTGATGGTCTGAATGAGGGGGATTTATGACCTCAGAGTTATGGCTGTCACAGTGAGCTGCAGTCACGTGATTGCACTTTCCAACATTCCCAGCTGGTTTCCTATAAACAAATTCAATGGTGAAGCCAGCAGGATGTTGGAAGTCAGAGTCACGTGAGGTCCTCACTAAACAACTGGCATGGTCCTCACTTAACAATGGCAACTTAGACTGCCAGAACTGCTTTTGTTAAGTGATCATATGATATTGCACTTTACAACTGTGTTACTTAGCAATAGAAATTCTGGTCCCAATTTCTATCATAATCTGAGGACTACCTGTATTATTCTTTCAAAAACAAAAACTCAAATCCCTTATCTTTGTGATCCTGCCTCGTTATCTCATAGTTATATCCTAACTGCCTCACTTTTCTTCATAGATACATGATATGTTGTATTGAGCTAAATACTTACTATTGTCTATGGCAAATCACATTTGTACTCAATTTACGTGATTCTATAAACAAGGGCTGTACCCTTCCCATCTTTACACCTGTCTTTGCCTCCAATACTGTCAATAAACTTGATGAGGCCTACCCCATTTTCTCTCATGGCATTTATCCTCCATGATTCACATTCTTAAGGAAAGAAAAAGTCTCTGAGGAAATTTTAGAGTAAAGGGATTGACTGTATAATTGGGGAGGGTTATTTGGAGCCTGGATGGGAGGCACTTTATATGTTGGAAATTTAATTATCTTACACACTTGGGATGTGTGGACATCCTTAGAGCTGAGCTAAGGTTGGAATCACATCTTAAGTTTCATTGACATTCACCCTGATGGCATCCCGAAATTCATTAAAATAGAACTTTTCGAGGGAACTTTGAAGAACGATAAGATTGGAGCTAACTGTAGTTGTTTTTGTATGGATTTTATTATGGACAGAAATCTGTGTTTCTGTTATGTTTTAGTTTTTACAATGTTAACAGCATGGTCTGACATAGAAAAACATAAATACTAAAGAAACAATTGTCATTCTGTAGCAGCAGCAGATAATGCCATGGTAATTACATTCATGACCAGTTCCTAGATTGAGGCACCAAGGCAAGATGAGCAATGCCTGGTATAAGCTTTGAACAAGGGCTACAGGTATCCACACAGGGACTTTTATCAAGGCAAAAGAAACATTTTCCACAAGTGGAATACTTTTGAAGAAAAGGCCACAAAACCATAAATCTTTGTGCCAAACAAGGCTCAGTAACAGCGCTGATCCCAATTAGCCCATGCAGATTGTCTTGGAGTTGCCTCAGTCAGATACGTTGCCTATCTGTGGTACATTACCCCATCTGGACAAATATTGATGACTGTTTTGCTTCAAAGAAACCTGTTTTCACCTGAGCTTTTGCTGAAGCTCTCTGAAAAGCCACATAACCCTACCAAGATTTTTAAAAAATCTTTTCTATCTGTGTATAAGACAACATGGCAAAGACTTCTCCTGAACTGACGGTGAAAAAAGAGCTGTTGAGGCATTCAGCAGAGCAGGCTAGCTCTACGTATTTAGGGAAGTGCTCCTGCCTTTTTGCTCAGCTAGTGTAGGCTTGGTGTAAACTCTGACAGCAAAGAGTGGCCAAGAGCCCCCTGGGGATGTACTCCTTAGCTTGTACTACCTAAAGGATTACTCACATTTTCTTGAAATAGTTGACACACACCTATTCTACAATTAGATATCAGGCTGCTGTTTCTCTGTCTGGTACCTAAAAGCAACTGTGATATAAAAGGAAGTCTGAATTTTATTTATTTAAAAAGTCTCTAATCAAAGAGACTTAAAAAATCAACACTCTCATTCATCGTAGCTATTTGGGCAAACCTTATTATGTTTAAACATCAATAACAAAAATCAGAAGCTGGAGAAGAGAGATATTTCTAATGACCGTTCTTTTTATAGTATTAAATATAACTAAAATATAACACAAAGAAAATAAACAATTTAATTTATGGCTTGCTGCATATAATACACTTTATAGGAGATGCAAATGGATTAAACCAACCCCAGTTGTTATAAAGATGTAGAAAAGTTAAGAATCAATAACTACAGCTTGGCCAAATGGATTACTCTACATCTAAACCTGCATCTGGACAATACAAAAGATCAAAGGATTTTCCTCTGAAGCTTTTAAACTTTAAATTAGAGCCCATGTGCTAATAACATTTGTAGTCCTTCATGCTACAACAAGAGATTAAACCTCTTGCCAAGGGACATTAACAACATGACGCAAAGTTAAAGAAGATATTCCCCATATATAGCATTGAACAACTATCCTCTTATGATAAAGGTTGCTGTTTTTTCCCCTGCAGCATTAGGTGTTGGTCAATGCTAGAGGCAAGAAATCAGCTTGACAGACTGCCATTCTGACCTAGTGTGGCAAATATAATTCTCTTATGGAAAAAAACAACAGAAAGTATATGACCAGAGCAAGTTGTAGCCACTTTGGGTCTTACACTTATGCAGACAGTGTTAAAGAAAAAATTCAAACAATACAATTGTCCCTTTTTATACAATCACTGTCATACAAATCCCCTTTTGAAGTCAAATTGGCCAGGTCAACTGTATATATCCAGTGAATACATTGAAGAACTTTATACTTTGATTTCCATGTCAGATTCTACAATCTGATTTTGGCAACTAACTGGGCTATTTGATTTAGACACCTTTATTCCAATTTTCATGCTATGTGCAGGGATAGGACAAGTAGATTAAATATATTATGTTATGTGATTTTTTTTCTGTTCAAAATTTAGAAAAGAGTCAATTGAGTAGTCTTATGATCTAATTAATACAGCCACTTTGTCTGCATTTAAAGAGGATATTGTGAAAAAAATAATAATAAAAGAAGACCCTTGTTGGATTATGGGAAGAAATAACAATATCACATCTTGCCTAAAACAGTGTATAAAATGGGAAAAATGCTGTCCTGTCACCAGCCCTAACATATCTGTAAGTCAAATGAAAAAGAAAGTACTCCCTCTTTGAGTTCTATGGTTTTACGTATCAGAACATAGTAAAAATCATCTGCTCCTTAGCTGTTCTTGGAAGTAGATAAATATGACCTCAGATGAACAACAACATGACATATTACACCATGTCATCATTTATTTTACAAAAAGAAAGCCCAAATGGAGAAGCCATGTGTGAAAAACTAATCACATCTCATGATTCAATAGCTTGGAGAACCATCTTTAGCAGCAATAACTTGAAGTAATCGTTTTCTATTTGACTTTACAGTCTCTCACATTATTTTGCAGGAATTTTGGCTCACTCTTCTTTGCTTCAGTTCATTGAGGTTTGTGAACATTTGTTTATGCACAGCTCTCTTGTACTGCCACAGCATTTCAAGTCTGGACTTTGACTGGGCCACTGCAACACCTTATTTTCTTTTTCAGCCATTCTGTTGTAGATATGCTGGTGTACTTAATACAGGATTATTGTCCTGTTACATGACCCAATGTCAGCCAAACTTTAGCTGCTAGGCAGATGGGCTCATATTTGACTCTAGAATACAGTATACAGAGGAGTTCATGGTTGACTTAATGCCTGGAAGGTGCCCAGGTCCTGTGCTTGCAAATCAACACTCCTCCACTACTGTGCTTGACAGTTGGCATGAGATGTTTGTACTGATATGCTGCATTTGGTTTATGCCAAAGTGGCACTGTGCATTATGCCAAACATCTCCACTTTAGCCTTGTCTGTCCAAAGGACAGTGTTCCAGAAGTCTTGTGATTGGTTCAGATGCAACGTTGCAAACCTAAGCCATGCTGCCATGTTCTTTTTGAGAGACGAGGCTTTCTCCTGGCAACCCTCCCAAATACTTGTTCAATATTTTTCTAATTGTATGTATCACATGCTAACTGAGGCCTTAGAGACTAAGATGTAACTTTTGGATTTTTTGCAATTTTGCATCACACAGTCTGACTTTGGGATGCATTTGCTGGAATGTCTACTACTGGGAAGATTGGCAACTATCTTGAACATTTTCTACTAGTGAATAATCTTCCTCACTGTAGAATGATGGACTTTCAGTTGTTTGGAAATGGCTTTCTAACCCTTCCCAGATTGATGGGCAGCAACAATTGCTTCTCTAAGGTCATTGCTGATGTCTTTACTCTTTGGGGCTGTGTTAACACAAACTTCAATGCTGGAGACCAGCAAACTCCTAAAATTTTGGCTTTTATAGAGATAGTCACACTTGCTGATGATGATCAGTGATGATCAAGGATACTTGATTCGCAGCACTTGGCCTCTTCATACCTATGGAAACAGTGAGGGTGTACTTAAGTTTTTCATACATGGCTTCTCTGTTTTGGTTTTCTTTTTGTAAAATAAATGATGACATGGTGTAATATGTCATGTGTTGTTGTTCATTTGAGGTTGAATTTATCTTCTTTTAAGAACTGCTAAGGACCAGATGATTGTTACTATGTCCTGATATGTAAAACACAGAACTCAAAGAGGATGTACTTTCTTTTACACATGACTGTCCACCCTCAGGACAAAATTCCCAGTTACAGACAGAGCAATGTTGTGTACTCCATCCACTGCAGTGAGGACTGTAATGAACAGTAC
>JANHZU010007464.1:30336-46673 GCA_032468055.1 Acrochordus granulatus | reverse complement strand
GAGAAAAACAACCTATTGTTCTCATGCACTGGTTAGGAGAAGAACCACTTGTTGAAAGATAACAACTAGAAAGTCTGATTATTGACTGTTGAAACAAGTCAATAATATTTACTTTTAAGAAATAAGTGCAAATCTAACTGCAGAAATGACTACCAAAAACAAAGAAAGAATATTTCAGCTTCTCATATCAGTCAGATGGCTGTCCTAGGGCAAAAAAAATTATGAAAAAAGCTTCATTAACTAATCTAGTAAAAGATTAAAGCTTTCATGGATTAAACAGAAACTAAGAATTCTTATATAACATGCATTAATCAGCTTACCCATTAAAAAGCGTGTATTACATCTTTTAGTTATTTTTGAATATTTACTGTCAGGATGATAATAAACCATTCTGCTTTTACTTTTCTCTGGTTTGAGTAGGTGGTACTCACAAACACTTAAGTCCATAAGCAAACACGGATATATATTCCCATTGCAGGACACTGCCTCATGAAGCTGGTATGTTGTTTTCCACAAAAGCTTAGGTGGCATAAATGTGCTAATTTTTAAAGTGCTATTGTTATTTGTATTTTAAGTTTTGGCACTTCTAGCATGGCTGCTGTCTGGTATCTCATAAAATGGAGTACCATGTAACAAAAAGCATAAAGAGCAAGTTTCTGTAGAAAAGGTAAATTCTATGTTAGTACAGGAGTTTCCTCCTCTTAAATATATTCTGGTCTTTGATGTCAGTTTTCTGTGGGAGTATTGGATAGGATAAAAGCCCCTGTAGGAAAATAGGTTTTCCTATTTCTACCACTGTATTGTCCTTTTGTAGCACATGGGTATGCTGTTAGGGATAATGGGAGTTGTAGCCCCCTGATTATTGGAGGCTGGAACCCAGAAAGGCAGCTTCAAGGAGCTTGAAGCAGCTGCTAATTCTGAGCATGCATGAAAAGTCAACTTTACACAGTACACAACTCATGCAGTTCGTGCGTTGATCCCTGCGCAGAAGGAATGTAATGCGGACGGAAGGAAGGTGCTCGTGTCGTGCTCGCCAGGAAGGCTGAGAGGCACAGAAACCATCAAGAAGTACGGTTGAAACGGTTCCGCTCCGCTGAGCCTTCCCTCGTCGTCTTCTGAAGGGTGATCAACAAGTGGCAGCTCGGAAGAAACGAGAGAAGGCGCAAGGGGCGCTCTGAAGTTCCGCGGAGGGGGCCTTCGTTCCTCCGCCCCCTCCCTCCCCACCGAAAATCTTCCGAATTCGAGACTGCGACCTCCCTAGACAGACACTTACGGCTTCCCTTTATGCACGCGAGGAACTTGGCGCGACCCTTCGGGGCGGGGGGAGGGCTCACCTCGGTTTCCATGGGCTCCACTTCCACCTCTATTTTCTTCCATAATTCCAGCAGGTGGGCAATGGGCATCTCGGCTGGACTTTCTCTTTTCCAAAATTGCTCGGGGGCGAGAGCGAGGGAGACTCAGCGGCGCCCGCGGAAAAAGGGAGAGAAGGGCGACGCGCGCCGGGGAGTCCGCACGAGGAAGGCTGGCCCGGGGGTCGCGGAAAAAATGGCTTCCTCTGCGACCACCAGACTCAAGGGGAAGAGCCTGGGCGCCGCCAGCGCGCTGAAAGAGGAAGAAGGGGGGCGGCAGGCGAGCGAGGTTGAACCGCAGCCCCGCGCCGACAAGGCGAAAGGCAGCTCCGGGCGGGCGGCCCCCTCGCGCGCGCGCTCCAGTCCGCCTGCCGCACTTGGGTTCCTAATTTGCTGTTACAACAACGGGGGAAAGTTGAGGCTGAGGAGGCGGCGCGGCGGCGCAGGTGCTATAGCAACCGCAGCCCGGCGGGACTGAGGGGAGGCGTTGCGGATCCGCTCCTGCCAGTCCCCGGGTAAGCCGGAGCCGGGCGCGCAGCCGCCCCTCCCGCGGACGTGGCAGGCCGTGGAGGAAGCGTCCGCGAAGCCGGGATGTCCTGGGCGGGAAGGGAGCGCGGCCTCCCGGCGCAAACCTGAAAGGAAGCTGTTGGCCTCCGCTTCCCACGCCGTCAGGCGCTGGGGTTCCTGTTGCTTCCGTGGGTTAGGCCGGTCCGTACCCAGCCCTGTGTCGCTGGCTTAACGCGTGCGAAATCAACTACAGGGAGTCCTCGGCCGGCGGCCATTCAGGTAATGACCGTTCTCAGTCTCAAGGGGGCTGAAAAAATAACTTTATCTCATAAAGGGTCTTCACCCTTTATGCTGTTGCAGCATCCCCGTGGTCATGTGATCAAAATTTTGGCGCTTGGCAACCAAAACATATTTATGCTGGTTGCAATGTCCCAGGAACCTATGATCACCATTTGCAACCTTCCCAGCCAGCTTCCAACAAGTGAAGTCAATGGGAGACACCAGATTCACTTAATGACCACATGCTTTACTTAACATTTGTGGTGATGTGCTTAACAGTAGCAAAAACAAGTATAAAATCAGGCACGGCTTACTTAACCACTGTCTTTCTTAGGCATGAAAATTCTGATCCCGATTGTGGTCATAAGTCAAGGACTACTTATACAGTATATTCAGGAAACCATGGTTATTCAATACAGTTACTTTATTACAGGACGCAAACCAACATGCATATCAGAACAATTAAGTCAAATGCGGAAAGATATAGAGATAAGATCAATATAACACTCAAGGGCTTTCTAGAATGTGTGGTATTCTACTCTACATAGCACAGCCAAGAAACAATAGTTAAATGAATCATGGCTTAATGTCACATGAATCAGATCAATGACTCTTATACTCTGAGATTTACATGTCTTTACTGTATTTCCTTATTCTTACATGAACATCTTTGGTTGTTTGAAAACCCTTTTAAAGAATACTCATCAAGGATTTCTCATTAACTGGAATGAGTCATCAACTGGAGTTTTGATCCAATGACTTAAAGAAAGAGAGAAAATGTTTATCAAATCTGGAGATGAACAAAACTGGGTAGTATCTGCAACACCAAGAAGACAGCAATATGATTCAAAATAATCTTGATGAGATAGAGAACTGGGCTGAACATAACAAAATAAAGCTCAGCAGAGATAATTGTGAAGGAGGAGAAAAATCAAATGGTAGATGTGAAGTAGAGTTTGGCATGGTACTTGACCATAAGCAGGGTGATGCAGAATTCGAAATGGCTGCATTGAGAAAAATTCCGAATTGCAGGAAATTATACTTCCACTCTATTCTGTACTGGATAGATCTCATTGTAGTCAATGAGCAAAAGAGGCCCCATACTTTAAAAAGGATTCTAAAAAAATGGAAGAGTCAATGCAGATGATTATAAGACTAGAAATGAGACTGAGTGACATAGAAATGTTTAATTTTGAGGCAAGAAGACTGAGGGAGGAATTAGCTGTATGGATATCTCACAGAAGGAAACTAAAATCTATTCTTTAATACCTCACTACTCTAGTACGGTACATGAAATAATAAACATAAGTTTCAGAGAGATAAATTTTGATTTAATCCTAGGGAAAAGTATGTAAATTGTAAGAGCAATATGAAAAGAAATACAATTGATTGAGAAAGGGGCTGAGTTTTTCGTCACGGTATTTGTTCATGTAGAGGCTGGGTAGATATCTGATTGGGTAGGTTTAATTTGGAGTCCTGCACGGAGCAGAGACTTCCAGCTCTTCGTTATAATGGAAAAGAATTCATTAAGATTATCTTTCAATGACTATTTCTGAGTTGCTGTAAGCTTATCTTATGATGGCATTTGACCGTCTTGTTTTCTGCTGGGCTCTATTTCTATTGCTTTTATTTTCCCAAGCACACAGGGGGTTTTTTCAGTTACTTTTACCTACACATTATGTGTCCAAAATATTTTAACTTTTTTTCATTATTAGTGCATATTGTGAGCTGGCTGATTTTATCTCATCTAATATTGTATTATTTGTTCTTCTTGCTGCCCAAGATATTCTCAGCAATTTTCCCCAATACCCAATACTGGTATATTCCCCAATACTGGTATTGTTCAAAAGAACTATTTTTAATTCATTCATCCTTTGTGATAGTCCAGTTTTCATAGCTATGGACGTGAATTTGAGCAAACTCTGGGAGACAGTGGAGGACAGGGAGACCTGGCATGCTACAGTCCATGGAAAAGTTGCAAAAAGTCAGACACAACTTAGCAACTAAACAACAACAAAGTTTTCATAGCTATATAAAAAAACTGGGAACACTATGGTTTTGTAAGTATATATATTTTATTGGCAAAATATATCTTTACACTTTACTATTTTGCCCAAATTAATCATTGTCTTTCTCCCATGAAGTAGACTTCTCTTTATTTCACTATCCCTGTGGATTTTTGAGCCAAGTAAGATAAAGTTTATTATTTAATAGTATCTTTCAGTATTGTACTGACTGATCAGTCCAGAATATTCAAATCTCCCCCCTGAACATTATCTTGAAGCTATCACAATTTTCATAATATCCAGGCATAATAGTGCTGAGGGAGTATTACAAATTGGCAATATTGCCATTTTATAGACTTTAAAAAAATTAAAGGAGCAAAGTTCTCTAGTACTGGAGAGAAAGACCGCATGATCTTCAATGATGGAATGGAAAAATAACTTAAATGCCAGAGGATTCAAAGAATGTGCAGTATTGTTCATACTTCAGGCAGCCAAATATCAACAGGACAGAATATTTTTTTATTATGTCTGTAAATCATCCTTCCCCAAATTAGTATATTTTAAAATTAACTTATTGAAGTTCCAGGTTTAGGAACAAGCAATCTCCACATTCTGCATCAAATCAGTTTTGCATAAAACCACACAAATTTCTGCACTGAGTTTTTTCATAGCTAAATTAATAGTTGAAAAGGCACCATCTACATCCAGGCCCAATTCTTCTGTATTATACTGCATTGTGAAGTTTTCTAGAATACTTCATATTTTTCAACACTTTTCATTAGTGTTTTCAAATGAAAATTAAAACCCTCACTGAAGAAAATGATTAGTGTAATAGTTATATTCTTCCTCGAACTATTAAAAGCAAAATAAATGAGCAAGTATAAGGATCAATAGCTTTGCACTGGCAACTACCAAAGGATTAGTAAGGGATTTAACTAATCTGGAAAGCACCAGTTGGGCAGAGCTACTCTATTGACCAATTCTTCTGTGTTGATGTGCTTCTGTCCCTTCTTATGTTGAGACCACTTGCCAAATTCAAATGGATGCTTGCTTCTGTTTAAACTATAATTGATATTTAAATGTCTTAAAGGACAGTCTGCACAATGAGTTTTTCTATTATTAAACAAAATTGGTAAGAGTAGCTTTATTTTAATATGTATTGCACAGTTAGTTTGTTATTAAGTGAAATGAAAACAAAAATTTGTTTTATGAGCTCTTGGCAAAGACTTTCCTTAGTGACTAATAAATGTTTTGTATCCTGTAATATCCTTGCATAAAGTTACTAAGAGATGAGTATAAGGCAATTAATTGAAATATTTGTTCATTTTTTTCTAGAGTAATAAAAGCTCTTGAACAAACTATTTGCATATTTGTTATTACCAAGATACTAAATTATTTATTTTTGAAGGTTTTATTTTTCATCAGTGATTAAGGAAAATATCAGTGTAAAAGTCTAACATCATTTAGATACAAACAAATATCTTTTTTCCTGGGTAACTGGTTCAGAATGCATTGCAGGAAAAGAAGGAATCTCTTTAGCCATGAAGAAACTCAGCATAGGAATCTATGTAAGGTTTTGTAAACCCCATTTATAGGGAATCTGGATTTTGATTGCTCTGAAATCCTGTAAAACCAAGATTTTCATTCCTGTAAAACCAAGATATAAGCACAGTTTCACAGGTCTTTCATTTCCTTCTGTTCCTTTTAACGTCTTCCATAAGACAGTGATGTACAGTTAAGCCAAGGCTATGCTTATGTCATGATGACATTATTTGTACTAGCTGCTGACTTTTGCAGTGGTGAAAAAAGATTTAAAGAGGATCCTTGCTTTTCTGTTTCTCTGTGACTCTGAGGTTTATGAAAAGCTAACAGGCAATAAATGAAATATGAATTGTGTTTTTGGAATTGCTATTTCAGTTCAAAGCATCACAACATAATTATGGTGGAGAAAAATAGATATTTCAAATAAAATGGAGGCTGCATCCCCCTTTTTCCTGTCTTTTGGACATATCCAGGATCAAATCCAGTTCCTCTCTTTACCTACCCTATCAGACCCAAATTGACCCTCCTTGGCCTCACAATCCCATCTAAACAGAAGTATACAATAGAAGCCTTGCTTACAGTACAGCCCTAATGAAGAAATTGCAACAGAGTAACAAGATGAGAAACCACAACATTCCATCGTTAATTAGTAATACTTCTATGTATTAACAATGGGCTTCTCAGCTTTGCTGTAAAGGGCAGTTTTGCCAGAAACAGTAATAATACAATGTATGTTGGAAAGGAGCTGCCTAGCTTCTCCAAAAGTTGCCAACACATCAATACAGAACAAGATTTCCTGTTCTGTAGCCCTCAACTTCTTTAAAAACATTTTTGCTTTCTCATTCTTTGGAGTTCCTCTTTCTTGTAATTTCTTGAATAAATTATTTCACCTCTGTGCTGTGCTCTGTTCTTCTGGATTTTCCATGACAATAATGTCTTTATATGATTTTGATTTACACATTTTACAGGAAATTGCTTAATTGTTTCCCTTCTGGGTTTTCTATTCTGTATCTCCTACCCATACCTTCTGCTATAGTAGATATCTGACAGTGTCTGAAGATGATACATATTGGTTGTTAAATATGTATATTGCATTATCAACATATGTTAAGCCTTTTGTCATTCTGATAATAGTGCAAAATGGATCTACTCTATCACCAAAAACTCTGAAGGAAATAATTGTATCTAGAATGTACTACACTGTGGGATAGGAAGGCATATGCTGTTACATGTGTCATATATTTATTAAATTTATATGTCATCAAATTCAAAGTGACTCTTGGCAGCTTACAATAAAAACATATCATAAAAACAGAATTAAAAACAGCTAAAATTATTTAAAATAAACTAACTGGACCAAGCAGGGAGATAAAAAAATATACATGGGGGAGGTGAATATTAAGCCACCTCCAAGAAGATGTGTCCCCATCAGAGACCCAAGCCAGCTGGCAGAGCCAGGTCTTAAGGTTCTTCTGGAAGGTCATAAGGGTGGGTGCAGACCTCACCTCTGGGGGCAAGATGTTCCACAGGACAGGAGCCACAACTGAAAAAGCTCTTCTTCTAGATCCTGATAGCCAAAATTCCTTGGCTGACGGGATCCAGAGGATATCTCTTCTTCTGGATCTGGTGGTGTGGGACATCCCCATTGGGGTGAGATGGTTCCTCAGATAACCTGGTCCCATACCAAGAAGGGCTTTGAAGGTCAAAGCCAACACCCTGAATTGCAATACCCAGAAGCAGACTGGCAGCTAATGCAGCTTGCAGAATAAAGGTGTAACATGGGCCATTCTGTTGGTTCCTACAATCATCCACATAACCGCATTCTGCACCAGCTGCAGTCTCTAGATGCTCTTCAAGAGTAGTAGGCATGTAGAGCACGTTGCAGTAATCCAGGGACAAGATGACGAGGGCACATGTGACTGAGTGAAGGGAGCTCTGGTCTAGGAAGGGATATAACTGGCACACAGTCCAGTGTGCAGTCACGGGTGCCACCTACTTTTCCAGCAGGAGTTGCAAAACCAGGAGAACCCCCAGATTAGGCACCAGATCTGTCTGGGGTAGTGCCACCCCATCTAGAGTTAAAATTGTTAAAGTCCCAGAACCAGGTCCCCTAGACACCCAGAGCCACTCAATCTTGCCAGGGTTCAGTCGAAGCCTGTTGTCTCCCATCCAGACCAGTACAGTCTCCAGACACTGAGTCAGGGCCAAGACAGCATCTCTTGGATCACCAGGAATGGAGATGTAAATCTGAGTATCATCAGCATATTGATGGTATCTCATCCCATGGCAATGGATGATTTCACTCAGTGGTTTCATGTAAATGTTAAAAAGGAGAGGAGAAAGTACCGAGCCTGGAGACACACCACAAAGTAGCAGCTGAGGACTGGACTTCTCTCTCCCTATTAACACTGATTGGGACCAACCTTGAAGAAAGGAGCCAAACCAGTGCAAAGCTGCACCACTCAGCCCCAGCCCCCACAGCTGACCCAAAAGGATACCATGTTCGATGGTATCAAAAGCCACTGAGAGGTCAAGGAGAGCTAGGATGGATGTACCACTTCCATTCCACTCTCGCCAGAGATCATCCACAAGAGCAACCAGTGCTGTCTCTGTTCCATTACCGGGTCTGAACCCAGACTGAAAAGGATCCAAAAAATCTGTTTCTTCCAAGAACCTCTGAAGCTGCCATGTGACCACTTTCTCAAACACCATCCCTAAAAAAGGGCAAGTAGGACACTGGACAATAATTGTCCAGACAGGTGGAGTCCAGTGAAGATTCTTTTTAACAGGGGATGAACCAGGGCCTCCTAAAAGTCCCCTCTTGCAGTGAAGTGGTAATCACTGCATGGACCCACGTGTTAGTCACTATCCTGGCAGCTTGCACCAACCAGGAGGGAGAAGGATCTAACTGACAATTAATTAAACTGACAGCATCGAGGACCTTGTCCAGGAGCAACAGGATCGAATTGCTCCCAGATAACTAGGCAAGACTCCTCCTAGGTATCTCAGGTGGATCTGCCTCATGCATGGCTTCCAACTGAGACCAAATCCAAGCGACTTTATCAGCCAAGTGATCAGCAAACTCCTCTGCATGGCCCTGAAAAAGATCCCCCGAGTCCCCATGCCAAGAAGGGACCAGGTGATCTTAAACAGGGCTGAAGGATGACATTCTGCTGATACAATAAGGGCAGAGAAATAATTACATTTTGCCACCCTTATCACCACGAAGTAGGCCTTAACAGTGGCTGTAACTCATGTTTGGTCAGATTCTTCCCCAGAATTCCCCCAGTGGTGCTCCAGGCATCTCTTTACCCTTTTCAATACCCGCATCCCCTCTGTGAACCACGAGAGTTCTGAGTAGAGAGAGGCCAGATAGGCGTGACCCTCTCCAGAGCCTCAGCCATCCTTTGATTCCAGGACCTAACCAGGGCTTTGGCAGGACCATGCAGCAATGCCCCTGGAACATCCCACAGCTCCCTCTGAAACCCACCTGGGTTTATCAGTTGCCGAGGGTGGACTGAATCAATAGGTCCTCCCTGCAGAGGGCGGTGGCCTAAGCGAGTCTCAATGAGAGTGTGATCTGACCATGACACTGGAGACAATGAAAGTTCCCCCTGCAGATCACGTTGCCATTGCTCTCACAAGAAAATCATATCTGGAGTGTAGCCACTGTCTTGAGTAGTCCAAGATAATTTGGGATAGGCCCATGGCTGCTATAGAAACAAGGAACTCCTGAGCTAATCCTGAGGGACAGCAAATTGAAATCCTCCAGGACCATCAGCCTGGGGAAGTCCACCACCAACTCTGAGCTGACAACTATCCACCTAAGATGATTTAATGTGGATTAAATATATATGGATAAGGATATATGTATGGATATGTGTATATGTATATGTACATCTACATCTATATAATCTAGTACAAACTATACTTAAGGAAAGATAATAGAGAGAAGAAGCAAAAATTGCAAGGAAAGGAAAGAGAAAAGTAAGAATAGAATAAAGAGAAAAAAATTGACTTCCAACCTTTATTACAACAAGTATAAACACATTTAGTAACTCTTCTCTCTCTCTAAGGTTACAAACATTTATTTCTTCATCCAAAATGACAACTCTTATGTATAAACAAATCCATAAAGCATAATCTTTTCAGTTCTGGTGTCAGCAGAAAGTCCATAAAGGACTAGGCTGAACTAATGTTGTATCTTGTTTTAACAAGGAGCAAATAAGTCAACATTATATTCCTTCCTTTTACTTCTAACAGTCTTACTCTTTAATTCATTCAAATATTGTTATAGGATTTGATTTTTCTTCATTTCTTCTTTTTTCCATTGCACAGAGTTCTTCAAAGATTTAATAAGTGACTTTTGTGAATCCAGTAGGAAAAAAACCTGTTCAAATCATTATCTTGGTTTGTCATCTGTATTTCCCTTTTAAATTTTAAAAGCTCAACCAATTTGTTTTATAGGCAACATCCTTTTCTACATAATTTTCTTGGCTTGTCACTTTTAAATACACTTTCAGCACCATCTTTCCCCCAGTGAACTTAACATGGTTGTGGAGCTTGTGTGCTCTGAGGAAGATGAGAACTATGCCAGAGGTTCAACCATACTGGATAGATCTCATCAGAGGAGCCAGACAATGAATGTCTCATTTTCATAAAAAATATGATGTGATGTAATTTACAGAAACTCAAACTGGCTCATTCATCACTCAGGTCAAAAAAGACTGTGCTAAATGTTGGAGTTCCTGGACATCTAGTGAAAAATGAGCTACAGACCTCCACAGGAGATGGAAATGGCAAATCAATACAGTATCCTTCCCAAAAAAAAAAAAACCCATGGATAGTAAAAACAGCCAAAAAGATATGATGCTGGAAGATAAGCCTCTCACAAAGAAGGTGTCCAATATGCAACTGGGAAAGAGTAGGGGGCAATTAAAAGTAGCTCCAGAAAGAGTGAAGACCAAAGACAAAATAATGCTCAGCTATAAATGTGAAAAGAAAGTCCAGTGCTGTAAAGAACAATATTGCATAGGAACCTGGAATGTAAGATCTATGAATCAAGGTAAGCTGGATGTGGTCAAACATGAGATGGCGAGATTGAACATCACCATCTTCAGAATCAGTGAACTAAAATAGATGGGAATGGGTAAACTTAATTCAGATGACCACCATATCTATTACTATGGGCAAGAATCCAATAAAGAAATGGAGTAACCCTCAGAGTTGGTAAAAGAGTGAGAAAAACAGAACTAGAGTACAATCTCAAAAACAATAGAATAGTTCGAATCCAAGGCAAACCATTCAACATTACAGTAATCCAAGTCTATGCCCAAGCTCTGTTGCTGAAGAGGCTGACGTTGATGGATTCTATGAAGACCAACAACATCCTCTGGAGTTCACACCAAAAAAAAAAGTTCTTTTCAACATAGAAAATAGGAATGCTAAAGAAGGAAATCAAAGGATTAGTGGAATAACAGGCAAGTTTGGCCTTGGAGTACAAAATGAAGCAGAGCAAAGGCTAATAGAATCTTGTTAAGATAATATGTTGGTCATAACAAATACATTTTTTCAGCAACACAAGAGGTGACTCTACACATGGATATCACCAGATGGTCAACACCAAAATCAGATTGATTATCTTCTTTGAAGCCAAAGATAGAGAAACTCTATACAATCAGTAAAAACAAACCTGGAGCTGACTGTGGCTCAGTTCATGAGCTTCTTATTGCAAAATTTAGGCTTACAGTGGAACCTCACAAAATGAGATTTTCACAAGACGAGCAAAAAAATTAATAAACTTTATTCCACTGGACGAGCAATGACTCACAAGACAAGCAAACTTCATGTGATAACTTAGGCATCATCAGTCAGCATGCTCTGTATTTCCTGTTCAGACAGCAACCGCATGAGAGTTCTGTCGATGCTTCCATGTGCAGTTTACTGTGTGTGTGCTGTACTCTGAGTGCATATGTGTGAGGGAAGCCCCTTGAAGAAGTATGAAATGAAAGGCGATAAGAAGGTGATTCAAGTAGACCTGAAGAAGGAAATCATCAAGAAGCATGAGAGAATGTGCATGTGAATGACCTTGCCAGAATGTATAGCAGGTTGATGTCAATGACTTGTACCATCCTGAAGAAGAAAGAAGAGATAAAGGGGCAAGATCCAGTGAAAGGAGTCACCAGAATAGCCAAGCAATACTCACTTGTTTTGGAAGATGTAGAAAAGTTGCTTCTTGTGTGGCTCAATGAGAAGCAATTAGCAGGTGATACTGTGACTGAGAACATTATCTGTGAGAAGGTAAGGGTGTGGTATGAGGATCTCATAGCGAAGACTCCAGGTACATCGACAGAAGAAGAAGCAAAGTTCAAGGTGAGCCAGGGATGGTTCAAAAGTTTCTCCTCTCTTGCTGCATAAATAGCATAAATTAAGTGAAAGGTATTCAAGAGATGGAACTCCCAACACTTCAGACTTCAGATTCTCCCTCCAGGAAGTCCCCTCCCCCTCTCTCCTCCCTCTCGTCTTCCTCACGCCATCCGGGACTATTCTCAAAGCACACCCACACAAAAACACACAAACCCTCATCATTTGGCACCATCAAACCTGACCCCTGCTGCTGTCTCTTCTCCCCTCATAGCATGGAGGAAAGAAACATTTCCAAACCACCCACAAAAGACCCCTGGAAAGGCATTGCTGAGGGAAAAGGCAGTTTTGTCTTAGCAGCAGCGGCAGTGAATCCTCCAAGCCAGCAGCAGGGGGCGCCAGATTGCAGCCGGCCTAGTAGCAGCTGAGGCCTAGCAGCAGCCTTGAAGCAGATCTGTAAGT
Organism: Acrochordus granulatus; assembly: GCA_032468055.1. Taxonomy (NCBI): domain Eukaryota; kingdom Metazoa; phylum Chordata; class Lepidosauria; order Squamata; family Acrochordidae; genus Acrochordus; species Acrochordus granulatus. Next base: position 34,165 of record JANHZU010007464.1, on the reverse strand, counting down.
GCTGGTTAGTTTTTCTATTTCTGCTTTATATTGTTTGTTAATCATTGATACTTGTTTCAGATATTAGGGACAATCATTTCTACATCAAATTACATTGAAAATGATTTTTTGGTGAATATTTTTGGGGGCGTGAAACGGATTGTCCAACTTTCCATTGTTTCCTATGGGAAACCTCTTTTCGCTTTAAGAGCATTTCACACTAAGAGCGTTCTTCTGGAATGGATTAGTCTCATCTTGTGAGGTTCCATTGTAAATTGAAGAAAGTAGGGGAAACCACTAAGCCATTCAGGTATGACCTCAATCATTTCCCTTATGAATATTCAGTGGAGGTGATTAATATATTTAAGGGTTTAGATCTGGTGGACAGAGTGCCTGAAAAACAATGGACAGAGATGTGCAACATTATACAGGAGATAGCTACTAAAACCATCCCACAGAAAAATAAATGCAAGAAAGCAAAGTGGCTGTCTGATGAAGAAAGAAAAAAAGCAAAAAGCAAGGGAGAAAGGGAAAGATATACCCAACTGAATGTGGATTTCCAGAGAATATCAAGGAGAGATGAGAAATCCTCCTTAAATGAACAATGCAAAGAAATAGAGTAAAACAATTGACTGGGAAAGACTAGAGATCTCTTCAAGAAAATTGGAGATATCAAGGGAATGTTTCATGTGAAAATGGGCATGATAAAGGACGAAAATGGTAGGGACCTAACAGAAGCAGAAGAAGAAGTGGCAAGAATACATAGAAGACCTATACTAGAAAGATCTAAATGTCCCTGATAGCCACCATGGTGTAACTGCTGACCTAGACCAGACATCCTGGAGTGTGAAGTTAAGCAGGCTTTAGGAAACAGGACTAATAATAAAGCTAGCAGAAGTGACGGTATTCCAGCTGAACGATTTAAAATCCTAAATGATGCTGCTGTTAAAGTGCTGCACTCAGTATGGGAATTTTGGAAACTCAACAATGGCCAAAGGATTGGAAAAGGTTAGTTTACGTTCCAGTCCCAAAGAAGGGAAATTCCAAAGAATGTTCAAACTACTGTACAATTGTGCTCATTTCACATGCTATAAGGTTATGCTCAAAATACTACAAGCTCAGCTTCAACAGTAGGTGAACCAAGAACTACCAGAAGTAGAAGGTGTGTTTCAAAGAGACAGAACTAGAGATCAAATTGCTAACACTTTCTGGATCAAGGAGAAAGCAAGGGAGTTCCAGAAAAACATCTACTTCTGCTTTATTGACTATACTAAAGCCTTTAATTGTGTGATTCATAACAAACTGTGGCAAATTCTTGAAGAGATGGGAGGACCAGGCCACGTAACCTGTCTCCTGAGAAACCTGTATGTGAATCAAGAAGGAACAGTATGAACCGGAAATGGAACTATTTATTGTTCAAAATTGGGAAAGAAACACGATAAGACTATAAGCAAAATAAATCATGCAAAATGCTGGGCTGGGTGAATCACCAGCTGGATTTAAGACTGCTGGGAGAAAATATCAACAACCTCAGATATGCAGATGATACCACTCTCATGGCAGAAAGTGCAGAGGAGCTAAAGAGCCTCTTGATGAGGGTGAAAGAGGAGAGTGCAAAAGCTGGGTTGAAACTGAACATTAAAGAAATGAAGATCATGGCATCCAGTCCCATCACTTCCTGGCAAACAGAAGGGGAAGAAATGGAAACAGTGGCAGATTTTACCATGTTGTGCTCCAAGATACCTGCAAACAGTAAGTGCAACCATGAAATTAAAAGACACTTACTTCTTGGAAGGAAAGTTATGGAAAATCTAGACAGCATATTTAAAAGGTCAACAAAGGTTCATATAGTCAAGGCTACGGTTTTCCCAGTAGTAATGTATGGCTGTAAGAGCTGGACCATAAGGAAGGCTGAGTGCCGAAGAAATTATGCTTTTGAATTGTGGTGCTGGAGAAGACTCTTGAGAGTCTCTTAGACTGCAGGGAGATCAAACCAGTGAAAGGAAGTCAATCCTGATTGTTCATTGGAAGGACTTAAGGTGAAACTCAAATACTTTGACCACCTAATGCGAAGAAAGGACTTATTGGAAAAAAAAGTGATATTGGGAAAGACTGAAGACAAAAGGAGAAGGTACAGTAGAGGATGAGATGGTTAGATAGCACTGTATACATGATGGGCATGGATTTGAGTGGATTCAGGGATGCTCTGCAGGACAGGGAGGCCTGGTGTGCTGCAGTCCATTAGGTTGTGAAGAGTCGGACATGACTGAGCTACAGAACAACAACCATCTCTATCTTATCAGGTGAAATTAATTTTTCATCTGACATTTTGTCAAGCTTTAATTTAGATTTCTGAACTGAGCAGAGAATAGGGCTCAACGGCCCAGATTACCCCTTCCAATTGAAGGATTCTCTGACCATAATTACTGATGTTTAAATAATACATTATCATTATAGTATTCAATAAGGTTATGCTAATAATTAGTTTAAGTATGAATTGAGCTGAATTCCCAGGAGCTTGCAACATGGATGAAGGTGTCCATGGATTCCTAATAAATAAATAAGCTTTGGGGCTGAATGCCCGGCCAAAATATATAGTAAGCATTCATTGATGTAGAGATATTTTATATGACTGCAGTCTTAAGCATGTTGAACTTATCTATATAAGCATATTCTTCTCAAATACCAGAAAAGAAAACTCATGGATGAGCAATAGATCCCACAAAAACAAATGCAAATTTACACTTGCTTAATTTCAAACTCTGTACAGTATATCAGAAGGATGAACAAAAATGGCAATTGGCAACTCAAATATTAACTTTCCCCTTTAATTATAAGATTGAAAGTGCCTTTGAAATCATCTATACATATCACTTTGTCTCGTAAAGCTTTACTTAGATCTCACAATCAGAGGCATTTTTGTAGGAAGTAGTGATGGTAGTGGTGGTATCAACTTGACTGTATAATGCTTTGATTATGCAGTCCTAGCTGCCATCCTGATTTTTTTTGTCCCCCAGATGCCACTGCTTGGACTGGACTGGGATTAAAGTTTTGCCCATTAGGTTTCTCCTTATTTTATGTATCCTTGTTAATATCAACCCCAGTCTGTTAATGATTTGATGAAATGTGCAGCACAAATTTTCTTTTAAGACCTGGGATAAAGATGGGGGCCTGTCATGGCTACGTCAAAGCTGAAGAGAAGGCAACTCCCATATTGTGTGAGTGGAGTCTGCTGGTGTAACATGAAATACAACCTATTTTATAATAGCAGAATATCATCTTCAATCCAAATTACATATTGGTCTGGCATTTGGATCACAGATGCCAAAAACAAGAATATATTTGATTACTTTTCATAATGCTACCCTCAAAAACTGAATATTAATAAGAATTGTTTATTTTACATCTTTCTATCTTTGGAGGCACAGTGGCCAAGCAATTAAGATGCTGGGCTTTCCAACTGGAAGGTCAGCAGCTCAGCAGTTCAAGACCCAAGTGCCACTGTGAGCTCCCATTGCTTCAGCTCCTGCCAACATAGCAGTTCAAAAGTATGTAAAAATGCAAGTAGATAAATAGGTACCATCTTTGGTGGGAAAGGCAACAGTATTCCATATTCCTTGACATATAGTCATGCCAGCCACATGACTATGAAACGTCTTTGGACAAATGTTGGTTCCTTTGGGTATGAACTGGATATGAGCACTGCCCCCTAGAATCAGACATGACTGGCAGAGGAAACCTTTACATTTTATCTTTATTTTGCATGGTCAGTGTGTTGCAATATCTGGCTTTGCAGTATGCGTCGGCCATGAGCCGCCAGACGAACCAAAGCAAGATAACATAGAACGGA
>JANHZU010007463.1:6726-18654 GCA_032468055.1 Acrochordus granulatus | reverse complement strand
CTGGCAGAGCTCTCATCTTCATTAGAGCACACAAGCCCCCCAACCACAACAAGGTGGTGCCTCACTGGGGGGTAAAGCGAGTCACCCATGTGATAAACCCAGTTTGACGACCTTTTTTTTTGCAGCAGTTGTTCAACAAATTGTCACTCGCTTGCCGAAAATCTGAAGGAAATGCCCATTTTCAGCAAAAACATCCTAAATCATTTTATCTTGGAGGTGGCTAGTGGCTTAATTGTCATCTCCTACATCTATATTTTTATTTGCCCGCTCTTTCCTGGTCAGTTTATTTTAATGTTTTTTCGCTGTCGTTAAGATATTTTAAGTTGTTTTTATGAACTGTTTTTATTGTAAGCCGCCAAGAGTCGTTGCTGATTTCAGTGGTGTATAAATCTGATAGTTAAATAAAATCATGATCACGTGACTGCAGGACACGGCAAAGGGCCATAAATGTGGGCCTGTTCTGAGTATCCCAAATGTGATCGTGTGACTGTGGGGGGGCATTGCAATTTTATAACCAGGTCGTAAGTACCCTTGGGGGGTCCGTCGTAACTTTGAACGGTTGCTAAGCAACCAGTCGTAAGTCAAGGATTACCTGTAACCGAATGTCGGTTTGCAAGGTTCTTTAGATTAGAGAGCCAGCTTCGCATAGAAGAGGGTGAGCGTTCTTGGGAAACATCTGGACATGGACTGCAGTTCTGGAAGAGTGGCCGAAACACAGCGCAGCTGACCAGTACTGATCTTCCCATTTGCAGGACATGTTGAAATTAAAGGCTGGGAGTTTTCTACTGGGGGCCTGTGTAATTTTAGAATTCAAGGACCTGAAGGGGTTCAGCAGGACCGAGGATAAAAGGATCTTTCCCAAGGAACTATAGGGGGAAATATTCCCATAAATCCTGGGGAATCTAAGGCATTCGCTGCCACCGTGGCACCGTCCTCTGCTCTTGCCAAGCTTGGCGCTGGTGTCTGCAGGCGTGGCTCATCCACTGACATGCAGAAGCCCTCTTCTTGATGGCAGGTTGTGGAATTTGATTTAGTGTATTTATTTCATTCCATCTGTTGTAGCCACCCTTCCCAACAGACGCTGAGCAGCTTACAACATCAAATGAAGAGCTTCCATGGCGTAAAAAAAGACGGAGAAGCTCGGACGAATCTGCTCTTTCTTTCCTTCACTAAAATATGTTGCGGGAAGGCCTAAATTGACAAAAATCATGATGGGTAGCAGAGGTTAATATCCTCAGCCCATTTGGCAATTACCATCCAGATGGAAGATTACAACTTGCAGGTTAAATGGGAAAGAGGAGGAATTAATGAATGAATGGAATGGAATGGAAGAAGAATAGATATGTTGGATGTCTGGGAAATTAGAAGCAAAAAAAGGAGAGAAGAAGAAAGAATAATGGATCTGAATGAAGGGTATAATCTCACGGAGTGGAGGTGAAGCAGCTTGGCAGAGAAGTAGAAGGATAATTCTGAATGAACCGGCTAAACACAGTGAATCAATGAATGAATAAGTCATCCAACCAGCCAATCAATCAATGGTAAACAGTATGAATGTATCAATCAATCAGAAGGGACGGGAGAGGGAGGGAGGGAGGGAGGGAGGAAGGAAGGAAGGAAGAAGGGAAGGAAGGAATTTAATAGAAGTGAGGGAAGGAAGGAAGGAAGGAAGGAAGGAAGGAAGGAAGGAAGTCTACAAAACAAAGAAAGGGGAAGGAAATCACACATCTGAATGAAGATGATTTGACCTGGGGAGTGGATTGGATTAATACATGCCAGGAAGTAAAAGTACAGGTAGTCCTTGACTTACATCTACAATTCAGACCAGGACTTCCATGACTCTGATGTGGTCATTTAGTGGGTCATGCCTGATTTTGTGACCTTTTTTGCCCTAGTCCTTAAGCGAATCCAGCTTCCTTCATTAATTCTGCTTCTTGGAAGCCCTGTGGGAAGATTACAAATGGCAATCAAGTGACCGCAGACTGCTACAAACATTGTAAATGCACGGCGGTTGCAAACACCCAAAGTCTGATCATTGACTGCAGGGTTCATAAGTGCAAGGACTCGTCATAAATCATTTTTTCAGCAACGCTGTAACTTTGAACAGTCGTTCAATGAATAAGCCGAGGACTACCTGTATGACTTAAATTATGAATGTACGAACTAGCCTTGTAGGTCAAACCACACAAACAAGGATTATTTATATTTTTATGGATTATAATCAAAACAAGAATCCAGGAGAATATTGGACTTTCGTAATACACTATTTTTGATGGCAATCATGGTTTGAGGGAATTGAGCAACATTCTCAATGAATGTGATTTAGAAAAAATACGAAAGACAGGAACGTGATGAGAAGGTAGAGAAGAAGAGACTGGGCCATTCAGAGACACGTGAAGAAGTGAAACGGTGAACTTCTAATGAGAAAAAGGCCGATTTAAAATACAGGGTCCAAACATTAGATAATTCCTGCAGATCGGTTACAAAAGAATAAATGTGGAAGTATGAGTAATTTAATTGCTTATGATGAAAGACTTTGGGACAACAGGGACTTTGTAGGAAAGGGGAGAAATGAGAGGGAATAAGGATGAAAGGAAAAAGGATGGGGAAGCTGTTTGCAGCCAAGCAAAAATAACTATTTTTACAAAGTGCCACATAAACGGAGAGGTTACACTAATGAAGCGGATGGAACCGGACGTTGCTAGAAAGATGAAGCCCGAGGGTCCATGGATGCGGGAAAAGAGACGCTACTGGGAGGACTGGCCTGCAAAATGAGGCTAAAGGGGAAAAAACACTGCGATGTTTCGAAGGAGTCGAGCTGAGCAGGACACCGCTAAAATGAAAATATAGACATATTTATTTTTATTTATTTATTAATCACATTTCTATGCCGCCAATTTCCGGAGACTCTTGGCAGCTTACACAGATTAGAGATTATACTTTTATTTTTACCCCGCCCTGCTCGGCTGGCCGGCGATGTCCATATCCGGGGCATCCTCCGAGAGTCCTGCTCCGCCCCCGGGACAGGCGAGTTCCGCACCGACTCGCTGCTCCATCATTTTGCCGGCTGGCATTTTCCCTCCGAAGGAGGTACCCATCCATCTACTCGCATTTTCACGTGCTTTCGAACTGCTGGGTGGGCAGGAGCTGGAGGGAAGTGACGGGAGCTCACCCCGTCCTGCGGAGCTACAGATTGAACCTGCCAGAGTGCCGGCCATTTCTGGTCGACACAGCTGGCATCATTAAGCCGCTGCGCCACCGCACCTCCTTTTACATAGTTTGCTGGGAATAAAAAAACGGAGAAAGTGACCGACAGCAGATAAAGTGAGTGAATTGTTCTCACAGCAGAGCCAAGACGCAAAGACATATAAATACGTATAATGACACATAAAGCCAGAAGACCTGACTCAGTGACCCATGCGGTTGGACTACTGTAGCGCCTGCTTTTTGGGGCTGCCCTGGAAGGTGGTTTGGAAGGTACAGCTGTGAAAAATGCAGCTGCCAGACTGCTTGCAGGTGGAGCTCCCTGTTGCAAAGTAGCATTTACCTGGCAGTTGCTACTCAGGGTGTCGGCGCGCTTCCCGACGCAATTTAAAGTGCTGTTGATCAGCTACAAAGCCCAGCAGGTGCCTGGGAGGGGTTCTTCTTAAATGTTTTACGCTCAGGATCCCTTCCCACGTTTAAAAATGATGGAGGACTACAGAAGAGCTTCTACAGGTAGTCCTCGTCTTACGACCATAATGGAGTACAGGATTTCTGTGGCAAGCCATGACAGTCATAAGTCGAGGCACTCATGCGACCGGACTTAATATTATTATTGCTTTTGTGGCAATCATTAAGCAAACACTGTGGCCATTAAGTGAACATGGTGGTAGTTATGTGCATGCTGCAGCCACTAAGTGAATCAAGGTATTCCTATGGGCGGTTATTGCTGGAAACTGGCCCAAAAGGCCAAAACCTGGCAAAAAACATCATAAGTCATGGTCATGTGACTGTGGAATGCTGCAGTCGGTCGTAAATGTGAGCCCGTTGCCAAGCACCTGAAATGCAGTCATGTGATCGTGTGTGTGTGTGTAACTTTTGGGGGGATCTGTCGTAACTTTGAAAGGTCGCTAAGTGACCATCATAAATCAAGGACTACCTTCATTTTTATGGGTGATATTTATCAATATTTACCATATTTAAAAATTAAAACTGATGCATTCATACAATATTTATTTAATGAATAATGTAAATACCATGTAAAATAACAATATTCAATCCATTAGATATTAATATCATACAGTCTTTCTCTGGGGAAAAACACTATATTGTGAACACAATAAAAATGTGAAAAGTACATTTTTGCAGATTTCTTTAATATCTGGCAAATAATTTTGATGTCCCAGACTCATGAGAGAATCTTCAGGGAAATCCAGGAATCCTCGGACCACACTTTAAGAATCATTAGGGACTACGTTATCCAAAATGCCCTGCAAGGTCACTAGAACAATGTTTCTCAACCTTTCTCAAGGTGTTTCAAGCAAGCTGGCTGGGGAATTCTGGGAAGTGAACTCCATAAGTGCTGGCAGGGGGATTCTAGGAGTGGAAGTCCACAAATGCTGGCTGGAGAGTTCTGGGAGTTGAAGTCCACAAATGCTGGCTAGGGAATTCTGGGAGTTGAAGTCCATACCTCTTAAAATCGCCCAGGTTGAGAAACACTGCTGGGTGGCGGAAGAGTCATAAGTGGGCTCTCCTCTTCAGGCACCCCAGATTTTGCCAAACCGATTCTCGAGATCTTAATTAAGATCTAAATTGGGGGTGACTGAGCGCTTGTTTGATTATTTCCATTTTTTGACATTGATTTTCAAGAGGTCTTAAGGGTTTGAAGGTTGGAGAGATGTTCCTGTTATTTATGCCTTATGCTTTATCATGGCCTTTGAGTAGGCAGTAAAAGATGCTGCACAATCAATAAATAAACTGATAAATAAACCAATAAATAAACCAGAGGCCTCCGGAGAAGGGAAAGGAATTAAGAATAAAAGCAATGAAATGATCTGGGGTGAAAGTGAAGTGGGGGAACGCTGGAAAAAGAATCGGAGACGGGTCTACGGGAAGGCCAGAGACGTGCCAAAGAGTAAAATTTAAACAATGCCATAAATGTTATTGTCCAAGCAAAAAAATGGATGGAAAGGAAGCCAACAACGCTGCGGGAACGAGAACATGATTTCAACATCACAGACATAGTTGGTGTGGTTGGAGACTTTTTAAAATCATGGGTGCGCATGTTTTGAACGTACGTGTGAATCCATGCCTGATTATTGAAGAATGATGTTCTTCCCTGTTCAAAGGAGGAAAAAGCAAACGTAGAGAGTAGTCCTCAACTTATGACGTTATGGAGTCTGGACTTTTCCATTGTAAGTCATGACAGTCATAAGTTGAGGCACCCACGTGACCAGATCCGATTTTACAATATTTTTTGCATCTCTTGTTAAGCAGACACCACGGCCATTAAGCGAATCGATATATTCCTATGGGCATTTCTTGGCAAAAAGTGGCTGAAGAGGCTAAAAATGGCAAACAATGTCATAAATTATGGCCCTGTCAGAATGGTGCAACTGGCCATAAAGGGAGTCCAAAATGTGGTCATGTGACCACAGGAGTATGTGCATCCATCGGAACTCCAGAACCAATGGCTTCTGGGGAAGTTTGTCATAACTTCAAATGGTCGCTAAGCAACCTGTCATTAAACGAGGACAATCTCTAAATCTGTTAAGTGTGCCCCAGAACGCTTAAGTCTGCTAAAAAGGGTTTACAAGCTGAGAATGAGCAAAATTTGGACTGCGCAGGGTGCCTGTAGGCCAGGCAAAGGACCGGCAGAATAGATTTTTTTTTTCTGTTCAGCAGGTCATTGAGAAATATATGAATACAGGAAACTTTATTGCATGTTGATTTAGAGAAAGCATACAACAAAATGAGTAGAGTTGAATTATGGGATATTCTGTGCAAACACAGAATTGGAGAATGCTTGCTGAATGCCATGAGAGATATATAGGAAAGCAATTAAGCATGCGCGAAAATAAATTAAATGCTTAGTGCTTGGCTTACGTTGCACAGGGAGGAGGACAAAATGATGTGAGTTTCCCGGCTAGTTTAATGTATTTGTGAAATTATATACACATGCATAGATATACCTGCACATACACATGCATGCATACATATGCACACATACATATAATGTTTGCAGTGATTTTGGAGAGCATTGGTTGTGGATACATGTTTCTTTCCGTATCCAGGCGATGTGCCGTTGGTGAGAACTTGAACAATTTGCTATGAATATGAGATAGATTATGTGATGCAGCTCAGGAAATTAATGTATCAAGAAGTGAGATGGTTGTGTTGACAAGGAAAATGGAGCCAATGATTGCAAGTTATACATGAATGATGAAAAACTGGAGGAAGCAGATGAATTTGGGTACCTTGGCAGAAAGTTTACTTGCGGTAGGATGGAGAAAGGTTATGGTGCGCGAGGGCTGGTAGAAAAACGGGGAGCCGGAGGTGGTCTGCTGCAAAGGATGAAGACTCATAAAAAAGCAAAACAGCTCTGGGTTTCACAGTGGGCTTCTGCCCACCTTGACACTTGGATATGTCAGGAGAAGTCGTCCTCGACTTATGACCGCTTGCTTAATGACCGTCTAAGTTACAACGGACATCAAAAAAGCTACTTACAACCTGTTCTCAGAGTTAATCATTTGTGTCTCACCTTAAATTATTTTTACCAACAACCCAAGGTGGTGAACGCATTTAACATACCTTCCTCCTCCTATTTTCCACGCGACAGCCCTGTGAGGAGGGTTGGGCGGAGAGGGAGCGATGGGCCCAAGGCCACCCAGCCGGCTTTCGTGCAGGGCATTCGGCTGCATTTACAGCCACGTGGTCACCTTTTAGGACAGTTTTGCCAAAACCCAGCACGTGCCTCCAGTTCTCAGCAAAACCAGACTTTGCTTGCTGACTTCGCGGCCATCAGAAAAAAGACTCTAAATTCAGGTTGGCCACGTGACCAACCCGCTTTACAACCAAGTTACAACCATCACGGGCAGGGTCCATTAAGGTCAAAACCCGAGGACTGCCTATGTTGCTTATCTCAAAAGGGAATAATGCTGGGGTTGTTAAATGCTGGGTAATGACCCCCCCACCTCGCAGGAGGTAATCTGGGCATATCCTGGGGTGAAGAGAGACGTCTGTAATTGCCTGTTTGTGAGTGGAGGATCCAGACAGAACGGTTGCGAAAAAGAATCAATCCCGACATTTTTTAACGTCCGAGGACATCACTTCGGAACGGGAAAAGGGGCAGCCCCGGGAGAAGTGACGGGAACGAATTTATGCAGGCCGAGACCGTCTCTTTCAGCAGATATTTTCTGCAAGCCCGGGAGCAATGAACAGACCCTTTCCTGGTGGGAACCATTTTTTTTCCTAGGAACGAGCGGTGCTCAAGGTCAAGATGACAGACAGCCGACCTCGATCCTCCTCCAAGGGGGGTGGCAGAAAACCGCAAGCCCTAATCTCGTAGCTGCCTGAAAATCACCGCAGCATTCCGGCATTCCGCGCTGAAGCCAACTTCGCGTCGATATTTGCCCGTTCTTTGAAAGAACAAGTCCCGGGAACACCAGGTGGGGTAATATTTGCACGGATCGTGTTTTATTCATGTTTAAGGCACTCCGGTGGTTGCTTCATTCATCAAAGTGCGCAACGTCGTGGCGGTGTTCTGAATGCACGCTGCCTCGGGCGGAAGCCCGTTTGAACGCGGCGGGTTTTGCAGCCGACAAGTGTCGATCAGAGCAGATCAGGTCGTGCGGCGAAGATCCCAGAAGCCAGCCCAGGAATCGCTCCTCTGCCGATTAAACAGGGTGAGCTTCCAGGAGGAGATTTTCTGCAGCTCTCTGGGATTAGCGCGGGGTTTGAAAACTGGAATCGAGAGGCTGTCTGGCCTAACCCTGCACAAAGTGCAGCGGTGGTGCAGGATTTCTCAAGCGCGACCCCTTTAAGACGTTTGGACTTCAACTCCCAGAATTCCCCAGCCAGCATGCTGTCGCCTGCTCCTTGGAGGTGACCCAGGATCTTTCTCTGCTCCCGAATTCCTAATTTCCAGTATTCGAAAACTTCTCTAGCCGAAACCTGCCCCTCGCAGAACATCTGTTCTCTAGCACTCCTGATTATGGGTAGTCCTCATGTTATGACCACAATTGGAACCCAAACGTCCATCACAAAGCAATATCATACGCTGTTAAGGGAGAAAAACATATAGTGTTTTTGCAACCTTTTTTTTGGCAACAGCCGTTAAGTGAATCACACGGTTGTTAAGCAAATGCAGCTCCCTCCATTGATTTTGCTTGTCGGAAGCCCACTGGAAAGGTTGCAAATGGCAATCATGTGACCCCAGGATGCATCATAAATACATGCCGGTCGCCAGCTCCTGAATTTTGATTATGTAACTGTGGGGAATGCTGTGACAGTCGTTAAATGCTACTTTTTTGAGTACTGTCGTAATCTTGAATGGTCGCTAAACAAGTGGTCATAAGTCAAGGACTATTCATAATCAGGAAAGGTACTTTGAAAGGTTCAGGAGGACAAAGATGAAGTACATGCTTGCAGAAGCTACCGGGTGTTTCTGCAACCAGGAATGGCATCTGGAGACTGAACACACAGCCCTGCGTAGCTCAGATGAAGACTACAGTCGCAATCTCCACGGAAGGACGGGTATTCCTCGACTTAACACCACAGCTGGGGCCAGAATTTCCATTGCTGAGCAAGGTGGGCGTTAAGTGAGTTGTACCCAATTGTACAACCGTTTTTGCCATGGTTGTTAAGTGAATCCCACGATCATTAAGCGAATCTGGCTTCTTCCTTGTTGGAAAACAACTGGGAAGGTCTCAGATGGCGATCACGTGATCCCAGGACACTGCAGCCATCTTAAATATATACCAGTTGCCTTGGGCCAAATTTTGATCACATGGAGATGTTGCGACAGTCATACGGGTGAGGACCAGTCATAAGTCACTTTTTTCGGTGCCACTGTAACTTCACACGGTCGCTAAGTGAATGGTTGTAATTCGAGGACTACCTGGTGTACAAATTGCAGCTCCAATATTCCTGCAGGACGTCCTCAGATCTTTTCAAAAGTTGCCAGCAGCTTATAAATAGGAATATAACTACAGCTAACAAAGACATAGGAACTATCAACTGTCTTTAATTAACTGCATTTTAATTAAGCTTTCAGCATAAATTAAATTGCGTTTGATTCCATTCTCATCACAGTCTGTCCATCCTTCCTTCCTTCCTTCCTCCTCTCTCTCTCTTTCTTCATAGCCTCTGGCCACTAAAATGCCAAAATTACCCTTATCTCCAAACTGTTTACTCGCTCACATTATATAAAATGTGCTAAACCCACCCAGCTCTTTCACCTATTCCTGCTAAATTTGGATTTAAGCTCCTCGTACATCTTGATCGATTTTCTCCGGACAGGCTCCGGTGGATTCACATCTTTCTTAAATGGGACTTTTTAGTTTGGAACAAAGACAGACAAAGAAATGTACAACAGAAGAATATTAAATCGCCTACAACAGGGTGGGAAAAAAGAAAGAGAAACCTTCCGCTTTCATAATGTTAGAATCTGCCATTAAAATAAATGCGGAAAGATGCAGAGGCAGTTTTAAAAAGTGCATTTTGACATAACTAGAGTGGAAACTGTGGAACTCAGTGCTACATATAGTCCTCAACTTACGACCATAAGCGAGCCCAGAATTAGGGCCATAAGATTCATAATTCACGTGACTGACCCGATTGAGCAACATTTTTTTTGCAGCACTCGTCAAGCAAACCCATTGTCCACAACAGGCTCTTTCTGCCAGAAACCAGAAGAAAAAAAACCCATCAGTTTCCGGCAAAAATATTGTAGATCATGTGACCGCAGGACACTGTAAATGGCTGTAAATGTGAGCTAGTTGCCCTGTGCTTAAAATATGAACATATGTCCATATGTTGGACAGCCGTCAGAATTTGAAAATTGGGTCACAAGTACCTTTTTTAGGGTCCATCATAACTACAAACAGTCACTAAACAACCAGTCATAAGTCGAGGACTACCTGTACTAAATATGACATGGGTTCTTTAAAAGCGATAAGACAAACCATGCAGATTTCAGACCATTGCTGATCCCTACCTTTGTCAACAACGTATTAACTCCAGAATCCCAGACCAATAGAAAAATTGGGAAAACTCAAAAGTCAAATTACTTTTAGTTCTTACTAAACTTGCATCGACACATCCAGGAAATGCTTTTTGCAAATAAATTGAAACAGCTGCATTGCCTTCTTTTGACATGCTTTTTTTTTCAATTTTCCAGTCTAGCCTACAGCTGTGGGATTTCCCAGTGGTCTACCATCCACACGATAGCCATACACAAGCTGTCTTTGCTTTTTCAGACGCTTTTGGTTCATCTGTCTTTTCTTGAACGGTGCCGTCTGGCTGGTGCGCGCTAAGAAAATCGCATTTTTCTTCAAACTTGACCAGGGAGCAGGCACCACCGAATACCACAAGCAAAACCTCTGAAAATTATTCTATAAATAGTAAGAGAGAGAGAGAGAGAGAAACAGGCATTTCGTAAAGCCACTCCAAGGGCATCATGTGTATTTAAACAATGTGGGACCTCTAACACATTTTATAGTGACATTTTATACACACTTCTAAGCACTTTGCATATTTACCCCTGAGTAAAATACAAAAAGAGGATCAGTGAGCTGTACTTATTTTAATTGTTTCTTGTATGATACTTTCAAAGTCACCGTTCCATTTAAGGGCAGGATATAAACATATCAAACATTATTTTTTTTAATGATTAATAACACACCTTTTTAAGGGATGTGTGTTCTCTTCAAGTTTCCAGCAAAATGCAAGGAGAATATTTGCTTAGAAAAAAGTTTCCTGGGGGGACACACACACAAGGCAGCTCCCTTTCTTGCAAACTGAACTCCAACTCAACAACAGGTCTGCAGCGTCCACCTCCAGATCTTACTAACATTCCTGGCTTAATTTTGGCTTTCCACCTTTGTTGCCCTCATCTCACTCAAGGAAAAGTCATAGAAAATCTGATGTCATAACAGTTCCCAGGTGGAGATCTGTCAACCTTTACTGCAATGGACTGACTTTCTCTAGCTATGAGGTTGATGGAATTAAATTACAAGCAGCTAGATTTAATGTAACCCTACCCGATCAACCATGGTTTGCAAACCCCAAGGGCCCACGACCACACAGTAAGTCCTCAATCATAGCTACCATGATCAGGTTCACACAAGAAAGCTGGTTGATCGCACTACAGTGATCGTGTTTGTCCAGCGCACCATAAATCGTGCCTTAGAGATCCTACAACAGGCTGAGGATTAAGGAAGCTCCCAAACCATCCTTATCCTGGCTTAATTTATACTCCAACCGACCCTATATAAACCAGGATTGATGCCGGCTTACAGCAACAAAGCGCCCCATCGAGACTCGACACCGCGGGTCCCACGTGCGCCGCGTTCAGCTCGCTCTCCTGTCCCCGCCCCCTTATTTTGCATTTCACACCTTCCTCCTTCCTCATTGGCTGCTCCGCGCGCCCTCCGGCTCCTCCGACTCTCCCCCCTCCGCCCTTTTTTTTCCCACGCCCGGGGCGGTGACGTCACCACCTTCATTCTCGGGCTCTCGCCGGCCCCACCTCGCCCCCTCGCCCCCTCCCCGTTCTCCCTTTGGTGTGTGCGCGCGAGAGTGGGGGCCGCAGATTGCGGGTCACGCCTCCCGGTTGACGTCAGCCGGCGGAGGCTCGGGGAATGACATCACCTGTGAGGGTGGCAGCTGGTGGCCGGGCGGGAGCGCGAGCCGCAGTGTCCCCCGCCCCTCCCTCCCGCCTCCGGCGTGCCG
>JANHZU010007462.1:329652-340043 GCA_032468055.1 Acrochordus granulatus | reverse complement strand
GCACATATGCTCCATTTCCTTATTTATTAAACTGATATCAGTACCCCACTCTGACAATATTTATTTGTAAAGATAATAGCAACCAGCCAATATAATGAAATGCAAGGCCAAGAGGAGCTGGAGAGAAATTACAAGGATAGTCTTAACTCCCCTTGATTAAAATAGTCAAGGCTGACCCAAGAGTATGTCCTGATTTGGTCAACTGAAGGCCACACTTGAGTTTGCTGAGATCAGGACTTGGAGAAACACCCTAGAGCAAGGGTGTTTCTTAGCTGGCTGAGGAATTCTGGGCATTGAAGTCTACACATCTTAAAGTTCCCAAGGTGGCCATGCCTGCGCTAGAGAGATCAAAATTAAAGCTTGTGGCTCGTTAGGCTGAAGAAGATGAAAGATGGAAAATGAATGAGGTTCCGAGTTAAATTAGACTTCACCCCTCCAAAGAGTTCTAATAGGCAGAGGCTTAATAAAGTTGTATGTCTCATCGGCTGGCCTTGGTGTCAGTCCAGAGAGCCCAACATCTCATCTCATCTCATCTCCCAGTGTTTTCCAGATGTGGAGAAGAAATGGTAGTGTTGGGCATTGTCTATTACAACCCCAGAAGCAAACACAAAAACAGCCATTAATTCTACAAAGCATTTTGTAGGCCTATCAAGCCCTTCTCAGCCACTTGATTCCATTTTTATTTGTGTATTTGTTTTGATGGTGTGCATTTGACTAAAACTTCATCAAATGGAAACTGCCTTTCTAACTTTGCACAGGTCTATTTCAGACCCATCCCGGAACATGGCAGTTTCTCACTGATCTTAGAATTAAGATTAGTGAAAAACCTATTTGGTTTAGGGCTAGGATGTATGGATGGATATAGAGACAGAGATTTTAAAGGATTTTATCAAATACATAGAAAATAAATTGCCTTTCTTATGGCTGTGAGAGGCCTATGTTGTATCATTTCACCCCACTCCAGTTATCAGGGTTCCCACTTGACTTAAATTTCAAGGGACAACATCATTTGAGAATTTAGCCCAAGGAGTTGTTCAGAACACAAGATGTGGTGCTCTTGAAACATTAATTTATGCCAAAGTATTCTAGGTAAAACACCAGGAGTTTCTCGGGCAAGGAAAGAAATTTTGGAGGATGCAATTTAGTATAACAATAATCAGTTTCCTGGATGCACTGAGGACAATTAAATTCTAGAAAGTTTTCTAATTACTGCCTGAGTCGGTATCACTCTTAAAATCTTTTCAGGAAATATAGAAATACTATATCGATTCCTTTGATAGTTCAGTTGCCAAAGGCATTGCAGTGTTTATGTATTTGTTTTTATTTTTGCATTTGCATGCATGTGTGTGTATGAAAACAGTCAAGATGATGGCCACGGCTGTGCAACTGAAGTCTGTTCCTTTTCCTAAAGGACAGAGTTCCAGTTGCATGATTATGGCCACCATCTTGATGTCCTTGCCAGATGTTCTTCCTTCTATTCAAAATCTGCCCAATCTGCGATCCATTTTATCATTTTAGCAACCACAGTCCTTTCTTAAATCAACCATCTGATGACTGGGTCTGATTTGGGATTTAGTTCTTCTATTATGCTGGACCTCAAGTTATGCAGGCCTGTTTTGTATCTGCCTGTCTGGGCAGAGCAAGTAATTCCTGATAAATATTTGAGATAGAGGAGTTACTTGTGCTGCAGTTAAGTAAATGACAGGCATTGTGTGACCTTGTCTAATTTTTATACCTAATTATCAATTGCACTTGAAGTCTATCCGATTGTGTCAAAGGCCTCAGAAATCATTTATACTGGTGACACAGCCAGGTTGAAAGTTTTCCAATAACTCTTTCTCCAAAGATCCAGGACTATCCATTCATACTAAAAATGCATTTAGGGTGGGAATTAATTTGTCAGCTATGCATTTTCAGTTGCTGATTTCCTTATTTGATCAAACATAATAAATGGATTACAGTATAGTTTATTTTGTTTAAAGTAACATTAATCTGCAGCCCTTGTGTATCTTGATATAATAAATCTTTCTATAAAATATGTCTTGATGTTTGAAAGTTGCATGCAATTGAACATTGCAAAAACCAGTCATACAGAGCTTCCAGTTTTTGTGCATGTTCGTCTGGTTCAGCATTGGGGCCATGCATCTGTTGTGCTGTGTGGTTGTCTTGCAAATCATCCTCCTGTGGGAACAGGTAAGAAAAGGAAAGATGCTACACTTGTCACTGTGAATTGTAATTCTATTATTTAGCATTTCCCAAATGTCAAGAGCTGGACCAGGTGACCAAACCTACAATTCATAATTGTAGGGCATGGATTTGAACAGTACAGCAACCACACACAAATGCCAGGTCATTCTGAGAAGCAATCTGATTTAAGTAGAAGCACTTATACTATACAATGTTAGCCAATGAGTTCTTTGTCATTTCTATTTGCATTTAATATGGATGTTATTTTATCCGAATTGCAGTTCTCTTTTATTTCTATATATCTCCAAAGAATATAATCCAGACCCTTTTTTCAGAAGATCAGAGATATTGCAAGGTCACCCTTCAAATAACCAACCTAAAGAAACACCTGAGGATAGTCAGGTCAGGAGACATAAATGTCCATAGCCAAGGGGTACAAATTATGGCAAGTCCCACCTTCAACAATGTTACTGAAAAGTCCTTCTTGTATGTGTTTGCATCATGACACATGACTGCACATGTTCAGATGCTGCAAAACTATATCTGGTTTCTTGTTTGCTGGCAAAAAACAGACCAGCCACCTTAGATGGCCAGTAATTGCTAGCCTGGGAGTTCTAGTTCCAAGCTGGCTAGGTGACGTCGGGTCAATCCCTCTCTCTCAACCTGACTCATTTCACAAGATTACTGTTGTGGGGAAAATTGGAGGAAGGAACATTGTGCGTGTTCACCACCTAGAATTACTTACAAAATAATAAAGGCGGAATATAAATAAATCAGAGAATCATAGGACTGGAAGGGACCTAGGAGCTCTTCTAATCCTGCCCAAGGCCAAAATCCTTATACCATCCTGGACCATTTTTTGTTGAAAACCTCCAGTGATGAAGCATCCATAACTCCAGGAAGCAAGCTGTTCTATTGCTTAATAGTTCTCACTGTCAGGAAATTCTTCCTAATTTCCAGGTTGGACCTCCCTCTAATGAGGGATAATAAATAAATAACTTGGGGCAACTGCAAAGGAGGAAATGAAACTGAACAATAGATGTCCACACTTGTCACCATCTCATTGATAGTGTAGGCTTCTTGCTGGCTGCGGTGTGGCTAATCCTACAGAATCTTCAGTACCTTATAACCCATCATCTCCTTGGGTTATTGTGTGGGGCACCACTACCAATAAGAGAGCTATAAATAATCAGGAAGGAGAAGACATCCAGTCTTGAATATTAACAGTGAGAAAGAACAGGTCTTGACATATCTTGCTGATTTTGCTTAGGAAGACACGTGCAGCTCCGGTTCAAGTCACAACACAGCGAAATGCTGAAGGCAAACATTCTGCACCCACCAGAGTTCAACTTCGTGGCCTAATTAACCCCTAAAGGGCTGAACAAAGTAGTTGAGGCAATCTGATAACAGTTCGACATGTGCTCGAGCGAGGAGGAAAGAGTCTGTCTTGACTCTGCTACTGCAGCTTTTGGATGCAGTATTTGGATGCAGTATTTTTTTTTTTTTGCCAACCTTGGCAATTTGAACATGCATGGACTTCGATTCCCAGAATTCTCCAGCCAGCATGGCTGGCTGGGGAATTCTGGGAATAGGAATCCGTGCATCTTAAAGTTGCCAAGGTTGGGAAATCCTGCTTTAAGGAAAGCTAAATCCCTACTGCAGGCATGTCAAAACAGTTAAGATGACAGCCACAACTGCATGGCCAAAGCCCCTCCCCTTTTTAAACCTGTCTTTCACATAAAAACACATAAAAAAGGAACAGATTTTAACTGCATGGTTGTCTATGCCATTTTGCACTTTTGATCTCCCTTGTGGACACCCCCGGGGCATTAGGCAATATTTCCGAGGATTTACAAAAGGAAGTCTTGGAAGGAAGAGAGAGGTCATTTTTCAGAAAAAAAAATACATTCAAGTTTTTCAGGATTATTTATAAAGCAGCAAAAATTGTGTGATTAAAATCTCTTGCTTTCAGGTATCAAACATAAAATCTTACATAAATTACATACCACCAAATATTCGAGTGTTAAAAACACATTATTGTATTATGTTGCATAATAATAAATGTAGAAATGTAGAAACTGCATATTACATAGATATTTTACATATATATATACATATTCGCACATACTATGTTGTAAATGTCCTTGATATATGACCAGTCATTTATCAACCATTCAAAATTATGACAGACTTTAAAAAAGCTACTTAAAACCTGTCCTTGAAGTTATAACTGCTGCTCCCGTCCCGCCCAGGGTTATGGGATCGCATTTCAGGTGTGTGGCAAGCAGATCACATTTACAACCTTTGCTGCCAGATGACCAAGGAAGATATGTGGCTGTTCAAATAGAATCCCAAGGAGTGAAATCAATTGTTACAGGGGTACATGTTCCCCATCAAGAAAAACATAAATTGTTTGAACATTTGTGGGTTCAAATTTCTGTTTTTTCATATCAAAGTTGGTGTATGCTGGGAGACTGGAATGGTGTAGTATTTCCACAATTTGATAGGTCTGCCAGTGAAACTATAAAGGTCACTCAATGCAAATTGCCAAAATCTTTTTTTTTTGATAGGAAAGAGAATTTGGGCTTGGTGGATGGTTGGAGATTTATAAATGGATCAACATAGGACTATATTTTTTTTCAGAAAGGCACAAATCCTTCTCAAGGATTAATATGATTTGGATTGCAAAGAATTTATTAACAAATATCTCCAAAATAGGTATTTTACCCAAAAACTTTTCAGATTATAACCCAGTTGCGTTGACTTTTAAACTTAAAGCTTGGATATTGAGATGGAGATTAAATGAATCTATTTTACAGAAAGAACAAGTGGTTAAGGAGTATAAAAAAATTAAAGGAATTTTTTTATAACAATTTGCATAAAGGTACAAATTTAAAAACAGTTTTGGATGCAAATAAAGCAGTAATGAAGGGATACTTTATACAGTACAATTGTTGTTCAGTAGTGCAATCATATCTAACTTTTTGCAAGCCCATGGACTGCAGCATGCCAGGCCTCCCTGTCCTGCACTGCCTCCCGGGGTCATCTTCTGCCATCCCCTTTTCCATTTGCCTTCAATCTTTTCCAGCATCACAGTCTTTTCTAATGAGATTTCTTTTCACATTATGTGGCCAAAGTATTTGAGCTTCAGTTTCAGTATTTTTCCCTCCAATGAGCAATTAGGGTTGATTTCCTTTAGGATTGGTTTGAACTCCTTGCAGTCCAAGGGATTCTCAAGAGTCTTGTCCAATACCACAGTTCAAAGGCATCAATTCTTCAAAGCTCAGCCTTCCTTATGGTTTATCTCTCACTTCTAAAGTAAAAGAAACACAAGAAAACTATGAGGAAAGCCATTCTAATTTATGGTTGTCATAAAATCTATCTTCTAGATAGTACCTTTCAAACTCACCAGTTTTTTCACTACCAGACTCTCTCTATTTTTGTAACTTTCCAGAGAACTTTGCAAAACTGGAGAATTTCAAACTAAGCTGAGCCTACTGCTCTGGAGATGGTCTGGCTGTTTTCCAATCCAGAAAACTGCAGGGTCAGGTTATAACGGAAAATGAATGGCATGTTCCAGACATCTGACATAATTCTCAGTGAGAGATTTTACATCAACTAGTATAATTTATGCATTTGTTGATTTTACATCAACTAGTATAATTTATGCATTCTCTGTCAACCACAAAGTTAGCACCTATGCAATTTACTCTTGTACTTTTATCTTTTTCAGGTCATTTGGACATGATTTTACCGCAATTTTCAGTTCTTCTCCATTTCTTTTCAGTCAGAAATGTTAAGAAATACGAGTTTAGCTTCTTAAAAATTAATTAGGATTTCTCATATTCTGTACTTAATCATAAGTAGAAACAGCTAAAACAATTGTCCTCTTGTCAGCATTAGATCTTTAGAGTCACAGTCAACATGCCAAAATGTTATTTGTTTATAGCCCAGACTGAGCTCTCTGTAAACATGTCTTAGAAACTGCAATTGTATCTCACCCTCAGTTTTAAATAAGAATTATTAAGATTTCTTTCTACACAGATATAATTTAGAGTGTATATTTACACTCTAAAAAGTGTAAATTTAGAGTATAATTTTGTGTAAATTTAGAGTATAATTTTCCAGAGTGTTGTTAATTTTGTGTAGTAACTTCTGAACAGTTATTTTCATAGGATATTGGCAATATCTCCTTGTAAAATAATATTCTTTCTCTGTCAGATAGATAAGATACATAGAAAATACACGGATAAACCAAAGAAAACACATGTAGAGAAAAAAATAACTAGATTGCATACCATCTTAAAGCTAAACCATGATTTAGTGAATGAATAATAATTTCATTCACATGATTTAGTGAATGAATACATTTGGCTACATTCACATGAACCAAACAAATCTTAATAATATATAAAATCAGCCATTGTGTTTTATGGGTTAGCATGAATATAAAATTAGCTGATTATAGAATCTTAGGGCTGGAAGGGACCTTGGTGGTCTTCTCCAACCTCTTACCCAAGACGGGTTCTTATACAATCCCAGACAAATGGCTGTCCAGTCTTTTCTCGAAAACCTCCAGTGATGGAGTACCCACAAATCTAGGAGATAAACTGTTCCACTGATTAATTATTCTCACTGTCAGGAAATTCCTCCTTATTTTCAGATTGGATCTATTCATTGCTCCTTGTCCTTCCTTTAGATGCTATGGAGAATATATCAAAGCCCTCTTCCCTATTAAAGACCTTCAAGTATTGGAAGACTGCTATCATGTCTCCCCTAATTTTTCTTTTGTTAGGCTAAACATATCTAGTTCCCTTAACTATTCATCATATGATTTAGTCTCCAGACCCATCTTTGTTGCTTTTCTCTGTACTTATTTAGGATCTCAGCACCTTTTTTGTGTAGTGGTGATCAGATCTGGATGCAGTATACCAAATGTGGCCTCTCTAGTGCAGTAAAGAGTCCCGTGATCTTGATGCTATGCCTCTATTGATGATGCCTAGGACTGTGTTGGCTTTATTGGCAGATGCAGCACACTGCTGACTTGTATTTAAGCAATGATCAATCACAATACCTAGATTCTTCTCATGGGTATTGAGCCAGATACAGCCTATCTTATACTTGTGCATTTGGAAGTGCAGGACTTCAGTTTTCTCACCACTGAATTCCATCTTGTTGGCTAAGGCCCAGTGCTCAAGTCTGTCAAGATCCTTCTGAATATTGAGTCTATCTTCCAGAGTGAGCAATTCCTTCAAGCTTGGTGTCATCCACAAATTTGATGAGAGTCCCTTCAATCCTGTAATGTATATCATTTATGAAGATGTTAAAGAGCACTGCGCCCAAGAAAGAAGCTTCAAGTATCCTCTGTATGCTTCCCTCCATGCAGATGTAGTTCCATTGAGGACCACACACTAATGTGGTTGTCAGACAACTACAAATTAATCTGGTGGTGGTATAATCTATCCTACTTGTATCTTTCTAAGAAGTAGGATGTGGGCTACTTTATCAAATCCCTTTCTGAGATCTAAGTATATTATATCCACATTTCCTTAATCCACTAATTTAGTCACTTTTTCAAAGAAGGCAGTAAGGTTTGTTTGGCATGACCTGTTTTTAACAAACCATACTGCTTCTAATAATTACTGTGTTCATTTCTAGATGTTCACAAATCTGCTGCTTGATTATCTTTTCCAGGATTTCCCAAGTATTAATGTCAAGGTGATTGATCTGTAGTTTCCTGGATCCACTTTTTCCCCTTTTTGAAGACTGGGACCATATCAGCTCTTTTCCAATCCTCTGACAATTCCTCTCTCTTCCAGGAACTCTGAAAGATTTAATTCAATAGATCTGAGATATATCTGGCAGTTCCTTCACTATCCTGGGTACAAACCATCTGGTCCCAGAGGTTTGAACTCATCCAAAACAGATTGGTGTTCTTTTATCAATTCCTTGCCTATTTTGATCTGTATTTCTGTTCTATCTTCCACAGTGCTGCTTTTGATAAGTTATTACTTTTTATTTTTGCATAAAGACAGATGCAAGAAGATATTAAACAGTTCTGCTTTCTCTCTGCTGCCATCTTTTCTCATTAGTGGACTGATTTTCCTTTATTTTCTTATTGTTCCTACATATTGAAACTTTTTTTCTTATTTTTGGCATTTATTGAAAATCTTAGTTCATTCTGAGCCTTAAGTTTTCTTGATTTGGATTATTTGTTTGCATTATGTTCTTGCTGTATGCCCCTCTTTCCATCTTTTATATTTGTCCTTTTTGTTTCTCAGTTTGTGGAGAGCTTTGTGCAATTATACTGGTTTCCTCTGAAGTCTCTTGTTTTTCTTTCTCTGTGGTATTGTTTTTGTTTGGGCTTTTATTTCATGTTTCAAAGTTTCCCATCCTGTACTGTTCTCCCCTCTAGGATGTCCATCTATGGAATCTTTCCTATTCTCTTAGTTTGTTGAAGTCAGCTCTGTTAAAGTCTAAAATAATAGTTTGATTTTAATTATCTGTGCCTACATTATGTTGAATTATAGTATAACATAATGCAAGCACTCCCCCAATTTCCTACAACTTCCATTCCCTCAACCATTTCATTCCTATTAGTAAGAATTAAGTCCAGTATAGTTGACCCTCTAGTTCCCTCCTGTACTTTTTGGATAACAAGGTTGTAAACTAGGCACTTCAGGAGCCTGTTTGATCTCCCAGTCACTGCAATTTGTTTCCCAGTGATGTCAGGGTAGTTAAATTCCCCCATAAATACATGAATGTGTTTCATGCATACCACAACTAACTGATTTGCAAAAAGTTCATCTATTTCCTCTACTAGGTTGGATGGTATGTAGTACACACTTATAGCAGTGTCATTTGTTTTTCACCTTGTGTTTACTCAAATACTTTCAAGAAAGCTTTCATCCTTGGTATTGTGTATTTCTGTAGCAATTTTTATATACAGTGCAACTCCTCTTTTTTTTTATCTCTTTCTTTTGAATAAATTATAGCTTTCTAGTAGTATGTTCCATTTATGACTACCATCCCACCAGATCTCAGTAATAGCAACAATATTGTACTAGGATTTCAAGTTCTTCCTTTTGTTTCCCATACTTTTAAGCATTAGTGTACAGGCATCTAAGCCCTTTGCAGCTGATCCTGTGTTTGCTTCCTGCATCTCCTGCTTTATATCTGAATGCCCTTTCCTTCTCACTGCTCCTTTCCTTATTGTTTTTGTCTTGGGGTTTATGTTTTGGTCCTAAAAATTGGCCTTCTGTCCCCTTCCAGATGAGCTGAACCAGATATTTTCCAAACAAATTCTTCCTCATCCTTATAAGGTGCATCTTGTTCAAGAATACCTTCCTGTAAGTAATATAAACCATGGTCACGTTCTCTTGACAGCACCATTCCTTGAGCCAGCAATTTACCTCTAAAGTCTTCTGTTCCCTCATTAAGTGTTGATCTTCTGTTGGTAGTACAGATGAAAACACTCCCTGTATTTCTAACTCTTTTGCCTTCCTGCCTAGCTGATTATGGTCCCCTGGTATTTTTTTAGGTTCTTTTTGGTTGTTTTGTTCATCCCAACATGAAACAGGAGAAAGGGATAATAATGGGCTTGATTATCTGGTAAGCCTCTCTGTCATATCTTTAATCTTTGCACCTGGGAGACAACAAACCTTCCTTGATAGGTTGCCTGGCTACATATTGCTGATTCTGTTCTTCTGAGAAGTGATTTATGATTTTGAAAAAAAAGCAGTTAAACAAGCAAGTCACAGCAGGCTGCTTAAAGCATGGTTTACAAATCACAATGTCATAGTTTATACCACGTGCTGAAATAAAACCCAGTCATAATATATATTCATACGTTGTGTGATGAGACTGGTGAAAAAGGAGGACTAGAATCAAAATAAGGATAGGAGTTTCATTCACTTTGTAAAATCACAAATTGGGCTTATATATTATGGCAAGCCATAGCACAGTACATTTAGTTTTGGTTTATCATATTATGTGTACTAGTCACTGAAGTTTGGAGATCAGGTATGTCCAACCTGCTGCCTGTGGTCTTGAATAGCTAGTAATGCGCCTAACAATAAAAACATCTAAAAAAAAGGTTCATTATTTATATACATCATATTACATATTAACTACAGTGGGACAAAAAAGTATTTAGTCAGCCACCAATTGTGCAAGTTCTCCCACTTAAAAAGATGAGAGAGGCC
>JANHZU010007462.1:304530-324536 GCA_032468055.1 Acrochordus granulatus | reverse complement strand
TATTCTTTTGAAATCTGCATTCAGTTTGGTATATCTTTCCCTTTCTCCCTTGCCTTTCGCTTTCCTTCTTTCATCAGCTATATCTAAAGCCTCATCAGACAGCCACTTTTCTTTCTTGTATTTCTGCTTCTTTGGGATGGTTTCAGTAGCCATCTCTTGAACAATGTTACGTACCTCTGTCCATAGTTCTTCAGGCACTCTAACGACCAGATCTAATCTCTTAAATCTATTCCTCACCTCTACTGTATATTCATAAGGGATATCACTGAGGTCTTACCTGAATGGCCTAGTGGTTTCCCCAACTTTCTTCAATTTCAGCCTACATTTTGCAATAAGAAGCTCATGATCTGAGCCACAGTCAGATCCAGGCCTTGTTTTTACTGACTGTATAGAGCTTCTCTATCTTGGCTGCAAAGAATATAATCAATCTGATTTCAATGTTGACCATCTGGTGATGTCCATGTCACATCTTAGGTTGTTGGAAAAGTGTATTTGTTATGACTAGAATGTTCTCTTGACAAACTTCTGTTAGCCTTTGCCCTACTGCAATTTATCCTCCAAGGCCAAATTATTCCTATTATTCCAGTGAACTTTTAGCTTCCTACTTTAGCATTCCATTCCCCTATGATGAAAAGAACATCTTTTTTGGTATAAGTTCTAGAAGGTATTGTAGGCCTTCATAAAGATGTCAACTTCAGCCTCTTTGGCATCAGTGGTTGAGGCATAGACTTGGATTACTGAGATACTGAATAGTTTGCCTTGGATTTGAACTGAGATGTTCTGTTGTTTTTGAGATTGTATCCCAGTACTACTTTTCTCACTCTTTTATTGACTATGATGGCTACTCCATTTCTTCTAAGGGATTCTTGTCCACAATAGTAGATGTAGTGGTCATCTGAATTAAATTCACCCATTCTCATCCAGTTTAGTTCACTGATTCCCAAGATATCAATGTTCAATCTTGCCATCTCATGTTTGACCACATCCAGCTTACCTTGTTTCATAGACCTTATATTCCAGGTTCCTATGTAATATTGTTCTTTACAGCATTGGCCTTTTCTTTCACCTTCAGACACATCCACAACTGAGCATCCTTTCAGCTTTGGCCCAGCCATTTCACTCTTTCTGGAGCTACTTATAATTCCTTCTGATATGAGAGGCTCATCTTCCAGCATCTTATCTTTTAGCTTTTTGTTGCTGTCCATGCAGTTTTCTTGGCAGGGATACGAGAGTGTGTTGCCATTTCCTTCTCCAGTGGTGTCCTGTAGCTCATTTTTCACCAGATGTTCAGGAGCCCCAACAACATCAAGTGCAGTCCTTAACCCAGGTGAGACCAAGCCAGTATGGGTTTCAGTAAATTGTGTGTGTCATCATATTTTTTACAGGAGGGAGACACTCTTTGTCTTGCTCCTCCAATGAGATCTGTCCAGTATGGTTGAACCTCTGGTATAGCTCTCATCTTCTTCAGAGCACACAAGCCCCCTAACCACTCCAAGGCAGTGCCTTGCTGGGGATATGTATATATATTTTATATATGTATATGTACAGTATATTCTCCCCCATATTTATTTATTTTAAACCTTTATTTTAATTACTACTATGTATATCATGTATATTGTACTATTATAGCTACATTACGTTTTTGTGCATTTCTAATATTTCACTAATCTATATACTACTAAAACTCTCCTGTCTGTTTGTAACCTTCAGTTAGCCAAAATGGTGCATCACAGGGCAAGAATTTTTGAATCAAGGTATCTCAAATGGGTTAACTTAAATAATATGTCCAAAGTGAGTAATATGTCCACTAAACCCATGTGATTGAAATTTCAAGGATCTTCAGACCAGTTGTAATAGCAAAGCTGTGATTACAGTAGGGCCACTATGCTGCCTGCAGCACTGCTGTGCTGTTGTGGTTGACTGCAGTCAAGTGATCATGATTTCTGATGCTCTCTGCCAGCTTCCTACAAGCAATGTCAATGGGGAAGCCAGTAGGAAAGTCGGAAGTTGCTCCCACTGCTTTTTTGCCCACATGTGAACATTCTGTTTTTCTGTTTAGGTAAGAAAATATCTCTGAAATGATGACCCAACAAGTCATGAATTGTCTAGCATTTTTTTTTAAAAATGGAGGAAAAGTTCAATTTTAAGCATTTAAGTGGGCTTTTTTTGTCTTACGTCTTTCATTATTCTGCAACAGAATACAAATTGTGAAGGGTTTTGCAGTGATTTATCATAAAGAAAATGAAAAGATAAAGACAATGACCTGGCTTCTCAATCTTAGATATAACACTGTTACATCTGGGAACTTTCTTGAGAGATAACTCATTGACATCACTCTCTAGCTTTGTAAAAGTTATCTAACAATGCGTGCATACATTGTACTGGATCCAACAATCAGCTCTACTTATATGTGAGGCAGGACTGGAGATACACTTTGAGTTTTTCTCCTGATATTGTCTCACCCTCTTCTTCTGAAGTGTCAGTGGGGTATGGTTATGATGGCAGCTTTTCAATGTGTTGTATGTGTACATAAAAAACAGGCAAAACTTTGGTTGGACCATTGTAGCTGCCATTTTGATTACGTGATGCACTGTATGGACACTCCTGTCCTCTCCCATGAACCTGATTGATAATGAATAACTTATAATGTCTGAGTAGTTGTTTATAACGATGGGCTCAAATCATTCAAAAAATCAGTTAGCAGGCTCTTTGAGCAGCTGCCTAGCAGGAAGGGTCTGGGGAAGGGGAGTCACATTGCAGAAACCTCAGCAGAAGCAGAGGCAGCCCCAAGATTACATGAGGATGTTGTAATGTCCAATGAGGGTTTATCTCATATGCAGGGTCAACCCTGTAAAATGAATAACAGACATTGATGACTTCACTGATTTCATTAGAACTAATCTGAATGTAAATAAATTTAGATTTGACTTCTAAAACTAACACTCCTCAAAGTTCCTACCAAAAAATCTACCTTAAAATTACATACAATAAAAAAAAACAGGTGAAGGAGGAGAAGGACAAGGAGAAGGACAAGGAGGGAGAGAGGGAGAAGGGGAAGGAGGGAGGGAGGGGAAAGGAAGGAAGAAAGAAAGGAAGAGGAGGAGTAGAAGAAGGAAGGGAGGAGGAGGAGAAAAAGAAAGAGGAGAAGGAATAATAATACTGTGTTGTGACTGTTTTTTGAAAAAAACCTACCATGAAGAAAGACAGAAGACAAACTTGCAAAATATGGAGCAATACTTTACAGAGAACCTTACCTACTCGAAGCTCTTGCCCGAAGACAGTCTTCTCTCCCAGTGCTGAGCAGTTCCACCTGCCATATCGAAACTGGTACTGACATTCATTGATTCCCATCTGGGCCCCTTCTCCAATAACTATGATGGCATCAGGGCGGCTCTGGCAAATTGCTCGTTGCCGTGGGGCCAAGCCTGGAATCTTGTTGCAGATGATATTGGCTCCCAAAGCCACTACTGATGACAAAGCTCTGAAGAAAATAAGAAAAGCAGCATTAGAACTAAATGGAAGCCATTCATTCCATTTTTTGAGAGAACAGCTGGGTAGACAAGGTGATGGTCTACAGAATGAGGAAAAGCACTGTAAGATGGCTCTTATAATTATGCTCACCCTATCTTAACCTCTTTGTTCTGGCAGTTGGACTGGAAACCTTGTGTGACTTTCAGTAATTCCTGGTTTCCTTGGACCAGAGTTAACATATGTGCCATCTGTCTTACAAAATGTTAGCACTTTCAGGTTTGGTCAGCCATCAAACTAGAAGGTGAACAGATATGAGAAACAAATATTAATGCTTGATTTGGATTTTTGGGAACCATCGTAGCTAAAATTCACATTAAGTATAGAGCAGCTTGGCTCAGCCTGGCTGCAGAATGCAGGACAACTACAGTTCATCCCTTCTAATTTTAAACCACAGCATAAAAACAGGGAATGACTTTATTTGACCAACATTCATGCCCATTATTATAAACATGAAGTGGTGAATGATTAATAGAAGCTTGTAAGCATAAATTTCAGAGTCGGATTTTTCAGACCTGAGAAATGGTTTGCAGCAGTCCAGAAAAGCATCTCAAATGTTGAATCAAAGAAGCATTTTCAGTAATTGTAATGGACACATTTATAATTTTCATTAAAAGCTTTGCATACTGTGGTACATTGTCTCAGGCATGAATGGATCCAAAATTGCCTTCAGATTCTTGGCTCCCAGTGGGATCTCTCCTCAGTTCATTTACCTTCAATTTATAAAGTTGTGGGTCTGAATCCCACAATATTCCTGGCACAGGGAAAGCTAATTCTTGGAAACAAGATGCTTGGCTAGCAGGACCCTTGTGCTGATCAAGCAGGGCTGTAGTTTGGTTCTTTGTGATGAAGCAGACTTTTGTGTCATCCTAGCAAGGACTTGAATCAGCAGAAACACATGCCCAGCAAGGCTGAGGGAAGGAGAAAAAGGGGGAGACCCCACATCTGGTGGATCAACAGGATCAAGAGGAGTGTGGGAATGTCCACGGAAGAGTTATGATTGTCAACAGAACAGAGAAGACACCATTCCAAGAGTTTAAGCTCCAAAATGCAAGATTTTGCTGAAAGCTAAGGAGAGGTGAAACCTTCAGACCTTAGAAATAAATAAATGTCTAAGATGAATCCCTGCTGAAGTGACAGCAGATTTAGAATCAGAGAGGCAATGCCAACCCTTCCTGAACAGATGTAATAGACATAAGCCATGCTGGGCCTATGCTGGGAGTTTTATTTTCATCAAGCAGACAGAGAGATTTGGAAGAAGTTGTTTCATGGTGACTGCCGTGTGGTTTTCATAACAGAACATCTCCAAACCTGAAGATTTCTCTGTCTTAGGCTCTTTCACCCCCCTCCAACCCAACTTCCCAACATCTATAGCACATTCAGTCCTCATCTTCCTACAATTTCAGTGATTAGCAAAGAATAAACGTTGTGACTTTTTTATGCAAGCAGATCAAATGCCAAAACATCACAGCTCTGTACGAAACATCAACTGCACTGCCTTTCTTAGTGGTGAACATAATGCAAACATATTTGTTGATTAACTCTCTTAATAAGAAATGCCAATGGAGTACACTTCAAGATGGCTCATGTACAAAACCACGAATGAATGCAACATGCATGCGCACTTCTCTTTAAATGCCCGCAAAGGCCCAAGCAATGCCCTGTGCACACACGCCATCAGCCCCCACAGCCCAGTCTGCTCGTGTCTTAACTTCTTTGCTGAGCCTTTTAGCTATAGCTTCCAATGTCCCGTGGAAGAGGGGAAACTTAGGGCCGCAAAAAGGGGCGGAGACAACCTTGAAAATGCACATGTTCAGGCAAGGCACAGCCTCGAAAGAGCTGCTGGAGGGAAGACAGCTATCTATTAGAACAGAAGTTGCTGTGTACAGCAAGTATTTAAAGCATGTCCAAGGATCCTCAGAATGTAAGCAACAGGCTTCAGATACAAATGCTTCCACCCCTCTCCTTGGAACAATCAAGTGCCTACTCTTAGACAATGTCCTGGTTCAAATCATGGA
The DNA here is from genome assembly GCA_032468055.1 of Acrochordus granulatus. Taxonomy (NCBI): domain Eukaryota; kingdom Metazoa; phylum Chordata; class Lepidosauria; order Squamata; family Acrochordidae; genus Acrochordus; species Acrochordus granulatus. Next base: position 318,990 of record JANHZU010007462.1, on the reverse strand, counting down.
CTCCAGGTACAATTTGAGAGCTGCTTTTGACAGTTAATATCCCTAATGTTTTAGGGGCTAGGGCAACACTGGCTGTTTAAGTAGCAGCTTGAAGAGTAAGGTCTTAGCTGATCTCCAGAAGCTAAGCAAGGTCAGATATGGTAAGAGTTTACAGGGCAGATCTTCAGGAGGAATCAGGGCTGTAGTCTAACCAAGAAGTCACAGCTTAGGAAAAAGTTGTGGCAAACCACTTTCGTATTGTTGCCAAGAAAACTACATAGACACCTCCCTGAAATCACCAGGATCTGAGATAGATTCCAAGAAGAATTTTCTCCCTGCTCCAGACCAAGCATTATCTGCCTACTTGCTTAAGTTACCAATAACTTACTCATCATTGACACTGGGTTGATGGTTTTCTAACCTTTACGTTTCTTTAAAAAAGAAAAAAATACTTCTTGGGGTTGGAGAGAGAGAGAAATGTTCTGCCCTTAACAGAAAATAAAAGTTCAGATCTACCTTATGGCATACAGGCGCTAGTTAAATCTTGTTCAGGTAGCCTTATCTTAGAATGAAGGGCAACTGGACCATATCCAGAGAAACGGTGAATAGTCCTCAAGGGCAGCCCTATGTTAAATGCATTGCAGAGGTCAATATGACAATATATGATATATGATAATAGTATGAATAATGATCACCAAGGCCTCCTACACCAGGTCAAACCACAAGTGGCATGCCAGTCACAGCGACAAAAAGGCTGCTTTAGAGACACTTACAGACACACCACTGATTCATCTGTAACAGATGGGAGACACTGCATCCCTTACATAAAACACATATAAGGTTAATAGCAGACGAAGTTTCCTGTGCCAAGAATTTTCAATTCATGCCTCTTAAAAATCGGTAAAAGTTTCCCCTGCCAGTCATGTCTGACTCTAGGGGGCAGTGCTCATCTCTGCTTCATAGTCAAAGAACCAGCATTGTCTGAAGATGCTTTTGTGATCATGTGGCTGGCATGACTATGCACCAAGGCACGTGGAACATTGTTACCTTCCCACCAAATTAGGCAGCACCTGTTTATCAACTTGCATATTTTTACATGCTTTTGAACTACTAGGTTAGCAGGAGCTGGAGAAGTAACAGGAGCTCACCTGTTACGCGGTGCCTTGGGCTGCCAACCATCTGGCCAACAAACCCAGCCCCCCCATTCATGCTTCTACATGTCTATATATACATTTCTCCCATTACCCACTTTGTGCTCCCAACAGGGAATCCTGGCTTACATGTTGTTACCCATAACTAAATATTAAAAAGACCATGATCTGCCCAAAACAGGCATTTTTCTCTGCAGGAAATAGTGCTTCTGTACATGGTAGGAAAAATTATTCTATTTGCCAAGGACTTATTAAAATAATTAAATATCAAGAGAAAACTAAATGTACGTAGAGATGCATCATCCTTCATCAGTGTTTCTTCTTTGTTAGCCTGATCAACTTTCTCTCACCTACTTCAATTCTTCATATGGTTTTCTGACCAATAAATTCTCCACCCTCCCTTTGATTACAGTCACAGATAAAGCAGCATATCAAAACTAAAGGCCCATCATTTTGATCAATGAATCAAGCCAAGATGTTTGGGATCTGGAGTAAGATGGATAAAGAATGGATATTCTGCATGATTTACATATTTGCATCTGAGATCATGATGTAAGTATGAAAAGCTGGAGGTTGCAATGATACGCATTTTGTCATTTTTATATTACTGTGACTTGAAGCAGACATGTATGGAATTTAAAATGGTGGTGGTGGTCGAGGAGGAGGAAGAAGAAGAAGAAGAAGGGGAGGAGGAGGAGGGGAGGAGAAAGAGAAGGAAGAAGAAGAGGAAGAAGCACATTTTCCTCAGAGTGACAATTAAAAATGTAACATTTATCAAGTCAGATCAATCCGGTAATAACTGGCTGCCCTTGTGTAGAAAGAGATTATAGCTTCATGATATGGGGACCACATTCTTCACATGCAAATGTAATTCAACTTGAGCACATCTGATTAACAGGATCTCAGGCTGGGATATTGGAGAAGATTACCACTCACAGCTTCAAAGGTTGCTAGAGTGGAATTCTGGCTTGATGACCACAGAACTCAGTGGCTGATATACAGTCTGTATGGTGGTCACTGAGCCAGAATATTGATGCATCCTCTCAGCAGATGCATTGAATGGATTTCTGAGGGATTACTGGGAAATGGCTTCTTTTCTCTATTTGCCTCTCAAAAAGCTTCAATCACTATTGGCAAAGAATGCGTACCAGGCATAGATTGAAGGAAGTTAGCCATGCACAGATCCCATTAACAGAAATCCCTTGACACAGCTTTAAAACCCTCTTCTACAATGATTGATTAAAATAACAACAAGACAGTATAATGGAATCTTTGTGCAGAAGAGCTGCCGCGTAATTTGCAGTGATACTTTGACACATCTGAAACACAATCTTACTACTGGATGGTTTATTTAATTAAGAATTCCTAAGCAAATGTTTTTGAGCATCTATACATTATTGAAAATTGGCAGGAGTACCTTTGGCATTTGACTTCATCCGCATGGATATTAATGTTCTCAATGTTGTCCTCTACTTCAATCTTCAAGCAATCAACATTAGCTGAAGTAATGAAGTAATGAAGGAAATCAAAGAATATGCTGGGATGGGCAATGGGATTTCCAGTGAGAGGCATCTTTGGGGATGTAAGAAAAAGTCAAGATGGCAGTTGTGACTGTGTGATTAAAGCCATTCTCCAATTTTTACATGTGTGGTGGCTTCAATCATGGCTGCCATCATGGCTTTTTAAATCTCCTCCCCAGGGACAACCCTGGTTCCAGTTCTGGCCCTGACTCAGTATCCAAGCTTATATGCTATAGGAACTAGAAAGAGGCCCCCAAATCAAATAAGTGTGCAAGGCAGAGCCCGGAAACATGGTGGACTGCATCAGAATGACCAACATGGAGAATGAGTTGAGGATCATGAGAAATATTCCAAACAACAACAACAACAACAAAAGGGTTTTGGATATGCCAGAGACAGAAGAGGCAAAGAAACTATAGGTTCAGATGTTGATGAGGGCAGAAGTTCTTAACTGGTGCTTTACATCTGTCCTCTCTAATAAAGAAACCCTCTGTAGTTAGTCATTGTAGCAGAAGGTGTTAAGGTCTGAGAAGGAGACAAAAAGAAATAACACAGCTAACTTCAATGAATTCAAGTCTCCAGGATGGATGAACTGCAACCTAGATGCTTAAGGAATTAGGGGACGTAATGACAGAAGATTTATTTATTTATTAAATTTATATGCTGCTGAATTCAAAATAACTTTCAGCAGCTTACAAATAAAACACATAATAGAAACAATTAAAAACAGTTAAAAATCTTTAAATTGAAGAATTACTTCAGTGTAATCGTTGAGAACCCATAAAGAACCAACAAAGTCCCAGAAGAATAAAGAAGAGCAAGTGTTGAGCTACCTTCAAAAAAGAGAAGCAGGAAAATTACAGCATAATTTGTGACTGATACAAATTACACAATTGCATCACCTGTATGGTATCCTTATGGCTCCTATGTTATGGCTTCTGCTTTTGCCTAAGCTTAGGAATCCATTTACCTCAGGGGGACACACATGACAAGGGGGACTTGGTCAGGTAGACAGGCTGTTGAACAAGCAGCATTTTGACTGACAAAAATAAGTCATTTGAACTGCATTATTTATTTGCATTCTTTATTTATTTGACATTGCTTCCAATTTGCCCCAGTCTTCCTGCAAACAATTACACCTGGAATCTAGCAAAGCAATGCAAGTCTTTGTGGTTCTCTGCAGCCACCGATCCAATTAGGGGCTTACCTACTGGAAGTATTTTTTCTTGTCATGTGGAAATTCTAAGTCACACTTTGAAAAATCCAGAAAATGAGGATGAATTGCAATGCAGATACAATAGCTAACCTTTGCCATTATGAAAAACAAGTGACCTTTACTATAATCAACTAAGCAGTAATTATTATTGAGGACAGGTTTGGGCTTTCTAAAAGTTTCACAAGTGGCAACCTAGCATCAACGGAAGAACCTCATGTCTGTGTACTTGTACTTTATAACTTAGATGCACATCCTTCAAATCTAAGTCGAAGTGATCTTCACCATAAAAATGGCCATGACAGCTGGAGAGCCCTCCCAATTTTTTTTCATTAGGCTGATATTCAACCTAAAATGATGGTTTTCTGCTACAGATACTGTGCACCAACGTAGCACATATCCCAAATTTACAACAGGATGATACATTTTGAGATTTTCACTGAAATTAAAGGCAGGAAGAGTTCAGCAGCAATAACAGAACTCTTTCAACAATGTAAAATTAGATGGTGGGATTTGCTCAGGGGCATCTCTAAGGGGAACAGATTAATCAACATGCCACGTTCACCATCTTTCAGGACAAAGGGGCCACATTATGATATAGGATGAGATTTTAATGTCTCTTACTGTAGGGCAATGTTTCTCAACCTTAGCCACTTTTAAGATATGTGGACTTCAACTCCCAGAATTCTCCAGCTATTATGCTGCATGGAAAATTGGGAACTGAAGTCCATATATCTTAAAAGTGGCTGAGGTTGAAAAACACTTTGTAGGGAGAGCCACAATACATATAGCTGCTCAGCATCATACTCCATGGCCAAAAGACAGGCTTAGTAGTCTCAATAATGCATTAATATATAGTTTTGCAACACCATCTGTTTCTTAAATTTGACAGCTTCCCATATTTTCCAGAAAATGATCCCACATGCCAAAAAGGAAGATGGAAAACCAAATCAGTCCATTGGTTCATCTTATGCAACCATTCCAGATAAACTGGAACATGTAGTTGACTTTCGCGGATCAGAAAAGCTAAATGGGACAGTCATGTTTAGTGCTTGAATGGGAGACAACCAAAACAATTCAGAGATGCATGTTAAAATGAGGAATAACCTCCAAAAGCGAGCCAGCTTTTGAAGAAGACCATGCCAAACCACTTCTGTATGTTGCCAAGAAAATTACATGAATGTGTAAGCTTGGGAATGTTGTTTTTCAGTCATGGAGCCTACCATACTGTCACTCAAGAATTAGATTAGCTGTCTCTCTTTAGCCTTTCAGATGTTTGCTAAAGTGGAGCATTTTTGGAAGAACTTTGTGGCAGTAGAGTCGACACCACTTTGATTTCAGTACTCCATATTATGAGGTTTTTGCACTTCAGGTTGCCTAGTTAAATTTGCTTCACTGAGGATGTTTCAAAATGTATTAGGATATTTCAACATGTATTTGGCAATATTAGTTGGGTTCTGCCAACAGGCCTTGCAGATATGATGTCCACAGAGAGAGAGAGGCATCAATCTCTGGAAGACAATCAGGGCAGTCCAGGTTCAACTACTGGAGTGAGAGCTTCCATGTCATTTTTTAAAGGAGAGTAACATTAATAAATTCTATATTGCCTGAAGTGCCTTTTGTGGATGGGTAGCCATATAATTATATCGGTAAACAAACAAATAATTAGTTTGCCACTGCCTTCGAGTGGAATGTTTTCTCAGTTTCCAGTCTATGTACAGCCCTGCACAAACATTGAAAAGTAGGAAATAGATAATTGCAGATTATTCAACTATTCCTGACAAAAGCTATATTTTGACGGGCACTAAAAGGGTGGGAGTACAAAGACCTCAGAGGAGACGTAATAATAAGTGAATGGGACAATATGTGGTGAGGAGAGGGTCTCAGTCTTGGGGATATTATTTTTCCTTTGTTTTGCTTATAGAACTGTGTTATATCTATTTTAGAGTATACAGTAGTTTTAACTACTGATTTTGGGAAATTTTTGACTGAAATTTGGTGATGTGATTGGAGATATTGGAGGAGACACAGAAAAAAAAGTATCAGGACTTTTGATCATATTTGCAAAAATGGTGTAAAAGGATTAAAACAACACTTCTGAAAGAAGACACATACATTTGTTGAGTTTGGTCCAGATTTAAAACTGCTTTGGAAGTTCACCAGGGGAAGCTTCCTCCGTTCACCTCTTAGGTATTCCCTTGTTTGCTGGCTACCCCATCAGAGTATCTATACATTTCTGGGCAATATTTTCAAGAAAATAGAAATATTCACACCCTGCCATCAACCAGTTGCACATCTTGGATCAACAGACAATTGTCCTTCTAACAGTTGCACTACTTCCAAATACTGTAGTGCCTTCTTTAAAGTAGAGCTTGCTCTGTTCAGTAATAATAATAATTGAGAAGACAGCAACAGACAGCAAATGCCGCCTCTGCAAAGAAGCTGAAGAAACAATGGACTGCCTAGTTAGCTGCTGCAAGAAGATTGCACAGACTGACTACAAGCAATGGCATGACAAAGTAGAAAAAATGGTGCATTGGAATATCTGCAAGAAATACTATTTGCCCGCAAGCAAGAACTGGTAAGATCACGAAATAGACAAAATAGAAAATGAAGAAGCTAAAGTGCTCTGGAATTTTAGAATTCAAACATTCAGTCACCTGCCACATAACAACCCAGACTTAACAAGTGTTGATAAGAAAGACAAAAAAGTCTGGATAGTAGACATGCAATACCTGGAGACAGCAGAAGAGAGGAGAAAGGACTGAGGAAAATCACAAAACACAAAGACCTGAAGATAGAAGTAGAATGACTGTGTCAAAAGAAAGCAAAGATAGTACCAATAGTAATAGGTACCTTGTCTCCCAAAATTTCTGGAGCGCCACTTGAACACCATCAGCACTGACAAAAACACCACCAGTCAATTGCAAAAAGCAGCTTGACTCGGAACAACTTATATCCTGTGACAATGAACACCATCAAACAACATCTGCTTATCCCAGGTCCTTTGAAAGGACCAATGGGCGGACAAAAATGCCAAATCCAATCTGGCTGACTGTGTTACAAACCATATTGTTTTTAAAAAATGCTATGAATATAATTGAGGCCTCATTTTGAGTATTTTAGTCAATAATAATAACTTTTTTAAATGCTGTCTAATTGAGGGTATATTGAATATATACATTGAATATATAAATATTGATATATTCAATTTGAGAAATGCTTAAATTTAAAATAAACAGGCATTGAGCAAAAGAATACTTAAACATCCATTATCATAAAAATTCTGCTTTCAAAAGGCATGACAGATTAAATCATGTGAAGGTGGAAAGTAGACAGAAATGACAATAGAAGAATCCTCTGGAAAAATTAGTTTTCTTAGAGCCCAATACATTTTAACAATATATTCCTTTTCCAAGAGCACTCTAACTCTTAACTCTAAAGCAGAAGGAAGGCAAAAGAAGGCGTCCATGACTCTGTAAAAGCTTATAATATTTACAGTACATTGCACTATTTATAAGAATCAACAATTCTCTTTAGACATTCCCAACCTAACTCAATGGATGAAAGCATGGCCATTCCAGATCAAATTAACAAAAAATGACAGTTTTCCCAAGCTTCCCTAGTAAATCTGTGCCCTAACAATGGAGCATAATTTCCTTCACCAAAATCTTCTGTAGGGTATGGTCAAAAATGTTGAGGTGGCAGCCACAACAATGTGATCAAAGTTCCTCCTGTTTTTTATGTGCATTGTGGTCTTCTGGATCATGTGTTAAGAGATGCAGACCGAGATTTGGATGAGAGAGTAGGTAATGCACACTTAAATCATGCAACACAGCAAATTGGTGGAATCATTTTCCTGCATGGCTGTGACCTCACCCCTACATTTCCAGAGACTCCAAATCTATGCGCAATACATCCAAGGGGCAGATTTGAAGAATACTACGCACAAACTGTCCCTGGTTCTGTCAATGCATACCCAAGATTTTGGTTCTAGTTCTGAATGACCAAAGGAAGCTCCAGAAAATTGCACTCATTGTATTTCCTGAGATAATCTCCTTCATCAAAGCTCATCTGCAGTCTTAAGGTTGTTGGTGAAACTTAGCAAGAGCAGACCCCCACCATTTTCACACTGTTTTAACTGAAGACCACAGGTCCACTCACATGAGTCAAAATGCCCTGCTTGGTGCCAAAAAGTGTTCTTTTGAGCAAGATAGATGTGGACCATTATCCCAACATGCACCCAAAAGTAACCCACCATTTCCACACTGACTTTGTAGTTTGTTTCTGAATGTGTTCACCCACAAAAATCTTCAGAGGTCAACATTATATGTTACCCATTACAGAACGTTGTTCATAACTTTGAAGGAGTATGGTCTGGGGAGGCAATTTTGAAGTCAGGAATATACAATTTGTCACACCAGAATGGAGCTGTGGTGTATAGGGAATCTACTGCTTCAGACAAAGCAGTCATGCTCTTCTAAGGAGTAATCTTTAGAGAGAAGGGGTGAAAAAATATTGTTTTTTATGAAAGCTTTGCATTTCTTCTTCTGGAAGCTAATCCTTATGGAACTGAGCTCATCTCTGAAATTCAATCTACTTTTTCTATGAACATTCCTCTAAAAAGATAGAAGGGATAACATTTATCACCAGAGGGTTTTGTGTATTTTATATTACATGCAGAAAGTGGATGGACATTCAGGAGAGAACTAACCATAGGATATGGAACAACATCCAAAAAACATATTTACTTTGTAATGCTTTTATGTTTTGCATCACATTTTCCACCTTCAGATAAGTGCTTCTTATCTCTCCTGGTTGATTAATGAAAGAATCTCTTTCTTCAATGTTTTTTCCCCCTGCCACCAAACCAACTCCAGACTGGTGGTGGGAGCACAGGGATCCTCCTGGGAGGTCAAAAAGGTCAAGATGGTGACTGCAACTTTGCAATTGTGATGCAAGAAAAAAAAAGAGGAAGGGTTTTGATGACATGATTGCAACCATCATCTTGACTTTTTTTACATCCTCCCCATTGATGACATGGTTGCAACCATCAACTTTTTTCACATCCTCCCCACAGATGCCACTGTTTGGGAGAGATTCAGTGCCAGTGATAGAATTCTCCCCAGCAAATATATTCTTTGTCTCATTGTAACGCAGCAAACATTTTAAAATACTATCCATCTCCAAGGCCATAGCAAGACTTCCCTCTCTGAGGTTGAGAGGGGAATTGTCTTCTCCTTCCAACATCTCCACCAGCTTAACCAACTCATTCTTCCTGAAGTGATGGAATTCTACTATTGTAAACACAGAGAAGGAGATACAGCAGGAGGCTGATGGGGGCAAGACAACCATGGATAGGAATTTGGAGTGTTCAAAGCACTTACGTGCTCTATCCAAGGAGAAAAATATAGGAAAGGAAACATGGGAACATAACCTCACTCCTTCACTTCTGAGCATTCTAGTGGAGCACTTGACTCTATCAGTGACTGAGCAGCTTCTGACTTTCAGAGTCTTGGAAGCCCCTCTCTTTTCTTCTTGAAGCAGCAGAAAGTCATTGCTTTGAATGCTTCTCTGTTTGCAAAGCTGTCAGGGACCCATCTTTGGCAAGGACTTTTCCCTTCCCCAATTCAGATCTATGCAGAGGACAAATGAGAGAGTGTGCCCTCCTAGTAAGAAATCTTTCTCCTGGTTAATGCAGCTCATCATCCTGCTCCAGGAAAACAAATACAAGCAAGAAAATTGTGGTTGACAAGAATAGAATCCTTGGCCTGAGCCTCTGCCCCACCCGAGCTTGGCAAAGATCTTGAGCTGCCTGAACAGCTGCCAGCCCCTGAGGCTTCCACCTGCTTATGGTACATGTTAGGACATCTCAGCATCATCATATTAAGCACAATCGACTCTTGCAAGGGCCATCCCTTTCTTTAATGGGCTCAGAAGGAGTCCCGTGGTAAATAGGTGGCCTCTTCCAAAAAAGCAATTCTGTTTCCACTGGATCACCATAAAAAGCAGCATTTGGGGAAGAATGCACAGCTATAACTTCTTTCCACATCTGGAAAGAAGGCAGCTCAAGGTAGAGATGATTGCAGGGGGGGGGTCTTTTAATCCAGGAAAAGCAGGGAATTAAAATTTCCATTGAGTTAAGCTTGATTTTTACTGTTGAGCTTGACTTTATTGATGCTGCCATAGAGGTTATTTTTTTAGCCACAAGATGGAAGTGGCTTGAAAAAGCTTTTTGGGGGATCTTTTTTAACTTCTCAAAGTAGCCTAGAGTCCAGGATTTCTTGGTTTCCCATCCAAATACCAAGCAGGACTAATCCTACTTAGCTTTCTGAGGGCAGCCAAAGTTGGCGATAAGATTCTGTAGGATTGTCTCAGACAGAGTATGATATGATCTATTTTGCCAGAAAGGTGAGGAAATAGTAGTGCTCCAGGTAGAAAAAAAACCTGTTTTTTCCTCTTATGTTCTCCATTTTTCAGGGTCTTTTACAGGATGGGGTGGAGATGCAGAATTTTAATGCAGAATTAGCATAATTATTAAACTTGTATATTTACTAGTTTGGGACATTCACACAGACATGACACCCACTTCTGCACATCAGAAATCTTGCCACATGGCTATTTATCATAAGATAAAAGAGGTCATTTCAAAAGTTTGCATTTGGCTTTGGTGCTTGTAGCTCTTCCAATAAACTTCCATTTGATATTTATGTATTGTTATTGATTAAACATGCATTTTTATTGATTAAACCTGTTGCAAGCCACTTCTTACATTCTCAGTGTCTTCTGTATGGGAGGTCAAAAAAGTCAACATGAAGTCATAAATGCCATACATGCATCACACATAAGAAAGGGGTAGGACTTTAATTATACAGAGATAAACATCATTTGTTTGTGGCCTCCCATATGGATGCTCCAGCACAAAATCATACAGTACAAAAAATTAAAACATTTGCGGTAATTATAATTCAAAATGAAGCAATCATCCAAAATAATACAATCATATAATGCAGAAGATTTGCAGAAAATCTCTTTCTCTTGACATCCACAGCAGATCAAAAATGATTATATTGCAAAATGACATCATTGTGCAAATCCCACCATTATATACTTACATTCTGACATGTAACACAAGTATGTAAATCATGAGGTTAATCTCATGGCATCATGACATATGTTTCATAGTGTTTCCTCTATAATCACCTACATGAGAATCAGATGCTTCCACGGGATCCACAGGAACAGCACATGTTTGGCCTCTTTGCACAAATTTGTGTGCATTTGTGCAAAGAAATATGGAGGTGTTCTTGAAGAGAGTGTAGGTATGAGTAAACTTTTGAAGGGAAGACTTGTAGAAAAAGTTCCACAGCCCTTTGAAAGAGGGAAGCATGAGAGAGAAACTCAAAAGAACGCCACCTTGATTTTGTTTAGTATAGAGGAACAGGGATGTGGTGGAACATAGTCTGGATTTCCAGGAAAATGGGGCTGCATTCCAGAGGAATAAGAGAGAACAAAGTTTAGATAGTTTGGTTGGGAGAAACAGAATTAAGACAGTTCTCCCTAGAAATTCTCAGAGCATACCTTTAATGATGCTTAAGTTTGGCAAGATTTCTTTTTATAGGTAAGGAACAATAAAGGAAACTGCTTGGAAATTTCGTGTCTTTCTTGGTTCGTGGGTTCGTGGGTCCTGAGATTCTGTTATTCTTGGTTCGTGGGCTTTGAGATTCTGTTATTCTACCCTGCAATTGTAAAGAGCACTGCTAGCATACTTGCCATGTCAGTTTTGCAGGGGTAACAGTGTGACTTCATCATGTGCATCCCAAAAGGGCAGAGATTGCCTTGCAATGACCCAAGGATGCTTTTGTCATTTACTCCAGTTATTTAGAACCTCATTAAGGAACAGGTGGATCAGCCATAAAATTTGTAATATTGGGGGTGGTTTGTCTCAAATGCAAAAACAAATTCTTTGCTAAGAAATACATCTGCCAACATTCGAAACATGAATTGTCTTATTCTGACTAGGCAACAAGATTTACAAAGACAAATGAATGAGGTATAGAGAACTCTTTAAATCAGTAATGCTCCTACAGGGAGCCACCTTTTATTGAATAAGGTCAACAGTCCATTTATGTGTGTTATCTTCTATCCTCCAGTGACTGGAAAGCATCTTTGGGCAGATCAGTGCATCTCCAGATGGTGCTGAAAGTTAAACTTTCCATGCATTTGATAGCATTTCACCTTCTGATGTACAGTATACTTAAAGCAAAATTTTCCTCAACTTAATCCATTCAAGAGGGCCAGTTTGGTGTAATAGTTAAAGGCACCAAGCTAGAAACTGGGAGACTGTGAATTCTAGTCCTGCTTTAAAGACAAAGCCAGCTGGGTAACCTTAGGTCAATCTCTCTCTCTTTCTCTCTCTCAGCTACAGGAAGAAGGCAAGGGCAAACCACTTCCAGAAATCTGGCCAAGAAAATTTCAGGGACTAGGCTGACTTGAAGGTACACACACATCCATATTGAGTGGCCATAAGTTTCAACAGAGACACACCAGCTTTGCTCCAGTAGTAAGTAAACTACTGTACAATAGAACCAAGAAAACAACCCCTGACCATTTTCAGACCACCAATGACTTGTGATCACACAAATTGAGAACAAGTTTGAAACTCTCTGGTGGAAGGCCTCCCATTTTTAACACAATTCTGGGCAATCCTAGATACATAATAATCCCTACTTTCATAGTACTTGAAAATAAACCTTCCAAAGAGCAAAGTAATTCACAAAAGAGAGAGCAAGGCAATCCAAATGATAGAAACTTAGTGTTACGAAGTAGTCTTCAACATACAACCATTCATTTAGTAATTATTCAAAGTTACAACAGCACTGAAAAAAGTTAATTATGACTGGGCCTCACACTTACGATCATCACAACATCCCCATGGTCTTGTGATCAAAATTTGGCAACTGGCATGTATTTACAATGGTTGCAGTGTACCCAGATCATGTGATCACCATTTGCAACCTTTCCAGCTGGTTGCTGACAAGCAAAGTCTATGGGGGAAGCCAAATTTGCTTAGCAACTGCACAATCCACTTAACAACAGTACTGATTCGCTTAACAGTCATGGCAAAAAAAGGTTGTAAAATTGTGCATGACTCACTTAACAACTGCCTTGCTTAGCAATGGAAATTCTCATCCCAAATGTTATCAAGGGCTATCTGTATTTCCTTAGCATCAGATTCATTATGCAAAGCCTTAGAAGCTCTGGCACCAATCAGGGAGGTTCTGCTTACCATCTAATCTGCAGAATAGCATGGGGAGGGCAGAGTCTTGGAATGAACAGAAATGCCCATTTTTCAGAGGAACACCACATGCAGATTTATTACAAAAAGTCCTCAAGTCTGGTTCTAGGGCAATATAGATCCTTAGCTTTAGCTTTTTTATGTAGGATGTGATAGCACACTAGGGACATCTTCAGGGTAGGATCAAAAAGTCAATATGCATTGCACATCAAATACAGGCAAACCTTTGGTGACACCTTTGAGGTCACCATCTTGATGTTTGTGACCTTAGCTGCAAACATCCCTGTTGTGTATTCATGGGCATCAAAACTGTGTAGCATAGGTATTTGGAATGAGAGAGAAGTAACGTTACAGATACACTATTATGATGTAAGCGTACAAATGATACAACTTATGCAATATGCCTCAGTTGCACAATGATTTCTGCTGTACTCATGTTTTAAGTCTGAATCCCTCCTGACCCTAAGGAAGATCTAGCCAGGTCTTATGTTATGTGGACTTCAGCTCCCAGAATTCATCAGCCAGCTATGCAATGCCAGCTATGCCAGCCGAGGAATTTTGGGTGCTGAAGTCCACACATCTTAAAAATTGCCAGGGTTGGACATGCCTGATCTAGAGATAGATAGATGCATTCTCTAGACAGGCAATGCAACTGAAATGTTTGTTGATTTACATCATTGAGTTGATGTGATTCTCTTTGTTGAGTGAAGAGGCAACAAGAACCATTTTGGAGCATTTCCAGGGCAGATGACTGCTGCTCTACTAGTGCTGGCCAAAATGATTCTAGGTTGGGGACCTTTGGAGCACACTGTAGGGCTCAACCTGTGCCAAATATGCTCAGGGGGTTCAGCAGGAGGAGAGTTGCAAATACACAACTGAACACCCATCCCTTTTTGCACATTTCCTAATTTGCACAGGTGAGATATATAATGTGGGTACTGCACTCATCTATACTTGGGCATAAAATAGGGTTGCCTCTGAATTGGACAAAACCAAGATCCCCCAGGACTGTAGATTGGGAAGTTAATGAAAATCCAGGAAAAAGCCATAAACTCCTTAAGTCTATGTATAGTTTCATTAATCCAGATCACGATTTGTAGCAAAACTGCCTTCTTGAAAAGGCAACTGGACTTTTATTAGAAGATAAATTGGAAAATATTTCATCTCCCACCCAGGAGACATTATCAATTCCAAGCAAAAAAGAAGGAATGGTAAGAAAATATATGTCTGTGAAGACTCTCACTCATCCAGGGTAATTGCATCGCAACAAAGTTTAAAAAACAGGCATCTGGACTGGAT
>JANHZU010007462.1:278581-291442 GCA_032468055.1 Acrochordus granulatus | reverse complement strand
AAGAAAGAAAGAAAGAAAGAAAGAAAGAAAGAAAGAAAGAAAGAAAGAAAGAAAGAAAGAAAGAAAGAAAGAAGAAATAAAATAAGAAAAAATAAGATACAAATTATTCTTTATAATAAAAGAAAACAATAAGATAAAACAGATAAAGAAAACAACCAGGAAAACCTGTCCTTTGAGATCATGACAAGGACAGATTTTATATCCTGAGACAGGTGGTGGCTTTTTCAGCAATTCAATGCAAAATTCAACATTGCTCCAGAATCACTCAGCTCATTCCACTTAAGCCATTAGAATCAAAACCTTACTGATGACATTAAACAAACTGATGGATTGATGATCCATAATTTGCAGGATTTTATTTCCAACTCTTTTTGTTGGATGATAACCACATGATAACCACACATTCCTGTGCTCTGGAAAACAGGACATGCAATATGTATTGTTTGGAAAAGCTTGCAAGGATAGGAACACACCTTTTCATCAACAGCTGCAAGATATGGTCAAAAAAGTCAAGACAGCAGCCATGTTGGTGCAATTAAAGTGCATTTTTATATTTTATTCACACCGTCATGACTGCCATTTAATTTATTTTACTACATCAGACATGTCCAATAACTTTAAGATGTGTGGACAAAGCTGACTGAGGAATTCTGGGAGTTGAAGTCCCAGAAGGTTGGATACCCCTGGACTACATACATCCTGCAGACACCCATGTCCCTTTCCCTATTGCCTTTCAACATTCATGTTTGTGCGTCTGCCTGTCAATCTGTCTGTCATCTCTTCTGTTGTCCTCCTGGTTCTCAACTTATTAAAACAGTAATTTCAGAAGCTACAATCAAGGGTCAGTCTGGAGAAACACGGACCTCAGCTCAGGTTGTGACATGTTTCCAAACACTGACCTCATCAAATTAACAGTTAAATGGTTGATAAAGTAATGTACAGATGTATAGAAATGTCCATGAAGGAAGGAAGCCAGAAATCTCTCCAACTGAAAAATAGTTAAAATCTTGGCATGAATTGCTCCTCTGTTCTGTTTTTATTTTTTTCTTCACATAGCAAATTCTAAACTAAAAATTAGGTAGAAGATTTTAGAAAACTTTTCTAGGCATTACATTCTCCCCCCTTCCAGCATTCACCTTTATTTATACCATTTTAGTATTGCCTGCAATGACCAGAATCTGGTTTCTTCTTTCAACCCACAGGAAAATTACAATGTATTCTAATGCCTTTACCAGAAAATAAGTGCTGAGCCAAAACAAGGAAGCTGGGGTGATTTTTGCAAACTGCTGTGCTCCTATTTGCAAAAAAAATTGCATCCATTTTTGAAGTCATCTGAATCACTGTTACCAACACCCTGAGGTAGATTTAAGGATGTTACATTAATTCAATGAATGCCAGTACACATTTCCATCATCAGGCAAATAAAAATTGAAGTTGGGTAAAATAATCCTAAATAAATCAGTCTGATTGTGAATATTTTAAATGGTCTCTCTCTCTCTTTCATTTCCTTCCTTCCTTCCTTGGTTCCCTCTTGCTTTCAAAGGGAAGGAATTTTGGGGAAAATCCTCCTGAGTCATCACTAGCATCAGCCTCTGGGTCTTAGACATTCAATACACATCCAAGATACATCTAATACAACAATATCACATGTATTACATCGCCATCATGCCAATGGGACTGAAATTTCTTTATTGCAGATGGGCATTACAAATAATAAAAATAAAAGGGATTTGTACAGAAAGCCTTTTACAGAAAAAAAGCTGTCCATCAAACAACCCAAAGCTTTGAGTAATTGTATGACTCAGTACCAGTAATTTGCAATCTGAAATGTAAGTGAAAACTTAATGTCCCTCAGGAATCTACCTTTATGACCTTCAAATTTGGAAATAATTGGGGAAAGCAAAGCAGGTTTGGGGATATTTTAGGAGGGATGCCATAGGAAGACATGAGCAAAAGATTCTGCCTCTTAGGAGTCACAGGGGCAACATCTCTCAAGACAAGGAACTTCATGAAATCCACAATGCAGAAGAAAGAATATTAAAATGAACTCTCGAAAAGTAAATATATTGCAATATAAGGCTTGTAGCTGTAAGCTACTTTAGGTACCTAGGTGTCAATTGTCTGGAGCATTTTAATCAGACAATGTATATATTAAAAAGCAAGATGGTTAAATGCATTTTGTCTCACCCCTGTAGATGTCTGGATGAAGTCCCCTCCCTGGTTACATCTCACCCTGAAGCTGTTTTTTGATATAATTTATGAATTAGCAAAGTTCTGCTCAAATTGTTTCTGAGACTTATTTAGAGATGTTACTAAACACTGTTTAAAACCAGGAAAATCTGGCAATAAAGTCAGATAAGAATGATTTGCACAGTCATCCTCCAGATGCTCTAGCAGTAGGCAATGGTTGGAACTCCACTTACTCGGGATCATTTATTGTCTTATCCACTATCTAGAGTGAGGTTTGGTACATAATTACCCATCATACAACTTGCTAATGATGTTCAATAAGTTAATTGCTTATAATTTGCCAGATTATCCTCTTGCTTTTTTCATATCAGGGAATAATTATTGCTACCCTCCAGTCTTCTGGTTCTTAACTGTAGGCTTAATATATGAAAAGAAAGAGGCTAAGATTGATGCCTACCAGTTACTTAGGTTTAAGTAGCTTGGGAGGAATACAATCAATGATAGAAACCATACCACACTTCAGCTGGTTGGTAACATTTTTTTACTCCTTGCATACCATACAGATGGTTACATCATTTATATTATTTGCACAATGGCATCATGACATATGTCACATTCCCTGAAGATGCAAATATTTTGTATGTTCAATCTGATGCTGAATCTTGACTCTTTCGCACTGATTTGGTTTTTAAGCTTTTTATTGTGCAAAGCTGGTGGCCTCAATTTATTGTATTGAGTCTGTTTTTCCTGGGTTTGGATGAACTCACCCGAAAGATCAAGGGGTGTCTGCATATTGTGGTGAAAAATGTCAAGAGAGTGATCATGACACCATGATCAAAGCTCTGCCTGGTTTTTATGTGCATTGCAGCTATACAATTTTAACTCTGTTCCTAAACTTGAAAGTCTAGCATATTATCAGCCAGAGTGTGGTAGTAGTGAAGGTGTCAGACTAAGTAAGGAGACCAAGTTGTGAATCATACTCATCCACAGAAGTTGGTTGTCTGTGAATTTAATAGCCCCATTTCCTTCACTTGTTTCCATGTCCAGTCCAGATCATAATTTCTATCACAAGAAATAGGTGTTAAAGCAATTTACACACCTTAGAGCTGTCAGTGGGAATTCTTAAGCCCTCTGAAGCAGGTGTGAAAAAACATGGAAAGCCATCAGAAAGATGTTTGTGTGTATGAGAGGGGGAGACACTTTAGACTCCTATCAAAATGCTGAACCTTGTGAAAATTCATTGTTGTACTAGTGAAAATAGATCTCACAATAAGCTTCTTTTAATTTTATTTTTTAGCTTTAAGGATCTGATTGGACATAACTTGCCATTTATAAGCAGGATGCGGTCTTCAGTAAACTGTAATATGAAGTCATCATTTAGTGGTTTGTTCAAAAACTCTGAAATATTGCTTTTTGCAGGAAATACTGTTTCCAAACAATTTCACTTCAGGATAAGTTTGTTTACGTGTAATAAAAACACTGGAAATACCAGACTGATAAAACAGAGTTTAGGCAGAAGCAACTCCAGCAAGGGTCTTGAAGAATGACACTGGATTTCCCCTTTCTCAAATGTTTGCATTTCGCAAACTGATAAAATTCCCAAAAACAGTCTGAAAGATGACACATAGCCCATCTTTTCAAAGATAAGACAAAAAATTCCTACTGAAACCACTGAGATGAAGTAGGACTTGGAATCTAAGGGTCTTTTCCCATGGCTGATTTGAAGAGTTATCCACCCATCTTTCAGTAAGCAGAAACCTAGACCAGTATTCATTTGACCCACTCTTGTACACTTTGCTATCTTCATTGCTTCTATTTTCAATTTCATCCTCTGACTTGCCTCAAAGACATGAGAGATGAGGCCACCTTCAAGTTGCCCTTGGATAGCAGGGATCAGAAGAAAAGACTGAATGTGTTTTAATACTGGTTCAACTAAATATGAATTAATGGTGTCTCCTTTGAGAGTGGGGACAAAAGACAATGTCATCGTGGCCAGCGCATCCAGAGGAATGATCAATATCTGCAAGATGGTAATGCTGTACTTGCCATCTTGCAGATATTGACCTCTCTTCCAGAGAAAGCAGGAAAAAAATGGCCAGGGCACATTTCTGCTATGTTTAGAAATATGTAGAGAGGAAGCTTTGCCTCATCATCACCTTTGTTGCATTTGCAAGCAATTTTAAACTCCTATGTCTTAAATTAATTTCCAGTTTCTATCAATTCTGTTTCTTTTCCTAGGTTTCTGGAGGGGGAGTTTTAGAGTTAATTTAAAAAAAAACTATATTAAGTCTTTTGGGGTTCCATTATAATTTTTGTGTTCTCTCTGCAGATTTTCCATTTTAAATTCTTCCTTAAATGGCTGGAAAACTGCACCAGTAATTTTGAATAATAGTAATTGCAGGATTTTGTGACCCACAAAACCAATGTTTAAAAGGGGAGTCCATGGAGAGGTGGTCAAAAAAGTGAAGGTAGCGGCCAGAGTTATGGAATAAAAGCTTCTTCCCTTTTTTTTATATTGCACTTAAACTGCACTTAAAAAGCATGGAGCTCCTATCTCATCGTTGCAGCTACCATTTTGACTTTTTTTCACCCTCTCCCCTGGTGCTTTATGGTCTCCACTGCAATTTCCCATCTTGCTATGCAAGGCAAAGAAGTAAAGGTTCTATGCAAAGTTTAACAACTTGAGCAAAACATCTATAGGTATGAGTAAAAAGAAGCAATTACTTCCCACTATAGTATGTCTGTGAAGACTCTCACTTGTCCAGGGTAATTGCATCGCAACAAAGTTTAAAAAACAGGCATCACTATAGCACTGGTTAGTACTATCCTCTAAAGCTAGAAGACCCTTTTATGTGGATACTAGATACAACTCTTTTAGCATTCTCCAAACACTCACCAGAGCTGGGATTTACTTCTGTGCAGAAGCCTCCTTTGGCTCTTGGAAGGCTTCAAGGCAAAATAGGAGACTATATTAATAAATTGAATAAATAAAACATACAACAACCATTGTACAGAATGTATCACAACCATATCAGCTACATGCCCTAAAGCTAAATACATTCTTCTCAGGCTTAAGAAGATGGCTGAGAAGAAAGGTCTCTGGGTTTATCTGGATGTTGAGTCATGGCAATTGGACATTTTTTCTTTTGGTTCAAGACGTTTCGCTGCTTATCCAAGCAGCTTCTTCAGTCTGCCCTGGATAAGCAGTGAAATATCCTGAACCAAAAGAAAAGAAGTCCAGCTGCCATGACTCAACCTCCAGATAATTCTACCTGGATGACTGAGAATCTTCATCAACAGGTCTCCAGGTTTACTTTTAGACTCAAAGTAGTTCTCAGTGGAAGACAAAGCCTAATCATTACAGTTTAATTGCTCATGGCCATCTGTACCATCTCAACCAGTCTTAATGAGGTGGTCTCAGGATGACTAATTGATGGTATCATGAGATCTAATAGTCCAGTAAACTTGACTGGAACCTCCATTCAGAAGCAAAGTGAAGGAAACAGGAGATGGGTCAAATGCCCATGGAGGTTGTACGGGGTAACATCAATATGCATGACTCTGCTCTTTCTTCCCTGAGAATTTCAGAGAAGACAGAGCAGGGTCATGCATAGTTCTCTTACATTTTTCAACAGAGCTTATTTTTTCTCTCAAGCTCACAGCCAAGTAGCTCCTCAATATTCAGATTTAGGAGTGCCAAGTGCTAACATTCCACTGACCACCATCCCCATCACCACTATTAGTATTCTACTTTTGTACCATTTTTCCTCACAGAGGAACTCTTAATCAGATGTTCTCATAAATCTAGGTAGACTGATTGAGGGCTTCTCTCAAGGTCAGCATTTGAGAAGGACACACCATTGGTCTTTCCCTGCCCCTCTGGTCCTTTTTCCTTCTTCCTCCCTGGCCAAATGGTCTCTGGGGAGGAAGAGAGGCCAGATCAGTCTTGCCAGAGCCCTTCTGAAATTAGCTTAGGAGGGCATAAAGTTTCGCCAAGCGATGCATGTGGCCTGGACCACAGGTTCCTTGCGTCATAAAAATTGCACTTTCCTGGAACTGCTTGGGATATTTGCAATTTTTAAAAGTTAATGGAGATGAGGCAGAGAGAATACCAGTAACAATGGTTCTTTCTGAGAACTCTGGGTGATGTTCAAGTTATCCTCACATTCTCCTTATATTTTCCAGGGATAAAACAAAGCTTTGTCATTTGCCCAGGGAACTTCAGGTGCTGAGCGTGAAAAACAAATACATGGTTGTTTAGTTTAGGCTTCAGTCTTGATTCTGTTTTAGCTTAATTATCCTCATTTGAAATGAAGGATTTAATTATAAAATTTATCATCTTATCCATAGAAAAGTTTTGCAGCATTTATAATTCATGGGATAAATATTACCTGTTTGTATCTCAGAAATCATGTATATTTTAGACAAATAACAAAGGCTACTCATAAGTAACTATTATTATTAGCAATTTCACACCAAAAATCTCAAGGTTGCTTCCAAATTAAAAGCACAACAATGTAATAAAAATGATTTTTTAAAAAAAGTTAATATCTCATTAGAACAATTACAAGTGATAAAAAACAACCAGCTTAGTTTAACTACATTTGGCCAAAGTATAGTGAGAAACTATAGGTTATTAGCTTTTTAAATAACTCTTCTAAGAATATAAAGAGGACCTTCCAAAAAATCAGGACATTTATAATCATCACATGACCCTCTGAGAGCTAATACTTGAAAAGGACTTCCATTTCTAGTAGTCACAGCCAATAAGACTTGTCCTTCAAATCCTCCAGAGAATCACCACGTGACCTTTCTTCAGCACCAAAGTTTGAGAAATAGGTTCTCCTTTTCTTCTCAGACACTCATTCCCTCTTTTGTCCTTTCTCTGCCTCTCCTTTGTGTCTCTCCTTTTTGGACTTTCCTTCAGTCCACAGCTTCATATTTACCCCATTATCTTCCCAGTGGTACCTCATATTTCTGCCTCCTTTCCCTCAAATGCTGCTTCCATCCCTTCCTTCATCTTCCATCTTTAGCCAGCAAAGTGGTGGCAATGGATGCATGACACAATGGATTTGGGGATTTTAAAATAACTGATCTCTGCCTTGGACAGGGATTGGACAAGAAGACCACTTAGGTCCCTCTTATCAGCCCTATGATTTTAAGAGGGGAACTGAGCCATCCTCCCATTTAGAGAATCATACCCATAGAACTCATGGTGACTGGCAGATAAGGACAGAAGATCCCTTTGGGGCCACCAGGAGTACCTGCGCGAAGCATTTGCCCTGGTAATATTTCCCTAGTTATTTTTTCTGCAACAAATGCTCTTTAAATACATTTCTTCCCTTTCTTTCCAGTTGCATCGTAATCTATCCAAGAAGGGCTTCTAAATGTAGCAGAGACTATAGTCCTTCAAGAAAATCTCACCCCCAGTGAGATCTGAGACACACAGGATGCTAATTTTGAGCCACAGAGCTGTTATTAAATCTCCAAGTCACCATGCTTGCTGTGGTTTAACTTCTAACACACAAGCAATTAGCAGAGGAGGAGAGCATATATTTTATATAAGAAGAATTTTTCCCCACAGTGGCCATTCCAGCATTTCAGTTCATGAGGCAACAACAGGAATGCTGATGAAACTTAGTCAGAAGGACCAGAAGTTCAAAGCAGCTGAAATCTTTCCAGAGTCTCAAATGGGTTTTAGATCATATAGATCACACACAGATGCCCACACCACGGAGAACTGAGAAAAGAACACAGTACAGCCTCATTAGCACTTAATAAGCTCATCACACTGAAAATTTCCTATTCTGCAAGTTCCTGCAAAGAATGAGAGGCAAACTGACTTGAAATAAAAATGTTTGCATAAAAAGGGTATTCTTGTCTGAAGTTTCTTACTGAACCTCTACATACAAATTATATTTTATCTATCCAATATGCTCTAATGTTTTACTATAAGTGTTGTTTTTCAGAAGATCAGAAACAATATAAAATTTGACACTAGGAATGAGGAACCTAATAGTGCACACTCAGCACTCTAACACAATAATTGCAAACTGTCATGTTAATCAGGAGCAACGGTGGGTATTTCTGAATGCCATGCACCCAGGCTTATTCACAGGATGCCAAACAACAATCAGCCTTGGTGTCAGCTAAATCAATTGTTTAGTATCAGGGTCAAAGACTGAAATCCCACATTGTTGTCAAGCTGGGGCTGAGGCAAATTGCTTTGCTTGCAATCTAGAATACCATCATGGGCGTGAGGAATCAAATATTCAAGATGGCAAGATCAAGCCTCTGCCCTTTTTTTACATGTGTCACCTGTGTGTGATGTTGTCAGCAGGGGACAAGGCTTTGATCATGTGGTCACAGCTGCCATCTTGATGTTTTTGGCACCTCCTATGGACACCCCTACTATGCAAAGGCCCAGATATTGACAAAATATCTCTCAGTAATTTCTAGAGGAGCTGCTTATATGGGTTTACATACCCAGAATAACAAAAGAGTGACAGAAAGCCATGCTTGCCACAACCCTTCTGAAATTCACTTGTGGCTTTGCCCTTCACAAGCACGACCCTGCATGTAATATGATTATGTGGCCACATAATTGTAGATTATTTGCAAATTGCTGCATAATTAGGCTGTAAGGCTTTCTAAGGGTTCACTGGCATGAAACATGGGTCAAACCCATTTCAATGGGAAAAGCACACAGCCAAAGAAGTGATGTCTTCCCACTGGCATACCCTTTTCCATCAGATGGTGAGATGGGTCTTGCCATTCTTCTGTGTCCAAGGGTTGGATGAAAAGCTGTGTCCTTACAGATGTGTTTTCTCATGTTGGGAGAGTTTGGAACTGTAGATGATACTGAGAGTTATGATGTTGTTATGGCTGAACCATTACTAAGTCTTAAAACATAGCCTGTCTCACCCTAACTCAACTCACAAGACTCCTGTGAACCCATGCTGGAAGAATGGGTAAAGGTAGCCAACTATTTCAATGACTGACCAACAAAATAACATTAGAGGGTGACAATTTAGAACAATACCAATATGAACAGTCTAGTTTAAATTCTGTGGAAAAATAACTAAAATGTAGAATCATTAACAGAATGATAAAAGCAGGATAACAATAAAGATCACGAAAACTACTGTGCAATATAAATCTGGGTAGTATAAATGTTAATATATTTTTTAAAATTATGGAAAATAGCTAAATATCAGAATTTCTAAGAAAAGAATGTAAAATCATGACATCTTTGAAATCTACATGTAAAAATAGAAATAATTTTAAAACTATGTAAACTAGATTATTTTACTAGATTATGTTCAGTCGCGCAGTCGTGTCCGACTCTTCGCGACCCCATGGACTGCATTATACCAGGCCCCCGTCTTGCACTACCTCCCGGAGTCTTCCCAAGCTCACGCCCATCACACTGACTGTGCTATCTATCCATCTCATCCTCTGCCGTCCCCTTCTCCTCTTCCCTGTAGTCTTATGTTAAGACTACATAAAATCTATTACCGATGAGAAAGTACATCAGCAAATAGCAGATATGGACAGAAAACACCATCACATTTTAATCCAAGTACTGTGTAAGTACACGGAAAACTCAAAGATCGATGAAACCATTCAGGAATGATGAGGGAAGGAACATTGACACCGGCGCGTACAGGTGTGGGGTTTTGTTGCATTAAAATATTTTAATTTAAATTCTCTAAGCAACATCACAGTTGACGATTCTTACAGAGGCGAGAGAAGGGTCTGTGGGTAGGCGCGCAATATAATTTGGTAGAATATACTTCGATAAAATAGGACTGATGAGGTTACTTTGTGTTTCCAGGTCGCCCTTCTACGTATGAGCTTGCCATTGTCTTTCTCAACCTCAGCCCCTCCCCCCCACACTCCTTTACAGACGCGTTGAGATTTTAAATATTTAACGTAAACCAGGCATGGATGACAGTTCAAATGGGAGAGCGGAGGGTAGTCTATCGGGCTCGCCGTTGTTCCTGCAGCACCTCTTCGCCACCGCTACGTTCACGCCCTGGTTCCGTCTCTGGACACTTTTCTCTTCCCCACGTCACGAAAAGAGTCAGGGCAGCAGGTGAGAACGCAGACCCGAGAGGTCTCGATAACGCACGTCGCCACTTAACGGCGGAGAGCCACAGGAAGTTCACCGCCAAGCTGGACCGGAAAAGGCGCCTCGCCTCGAAAGGGGCGGGGCTAACAGGATGGTTCTGTTTCCGAGGTAACGACGTAGGCGTCGAGGACGTCGGGGGGGGGAAGGGCGTTCTCGCTTGTTCAAGGCCTGGCGGGCAGCTGTTGGCTTTTGTTTTTGGTGAGTGTGGTTTCCTGCTCCTTTTAAAAAACGGGGTGCACTTCCAGGAGACGGATGGGGTGCTTCTCTTGTACTTTTAATTTAAATGTGTGTAGGTTTCCTCTGCAAAGCTCAGGTCACCTGACTTTCCACAGCCTTTCCCTCCCCCTTTAGATGGACGAATTCCGGGAGAGATTAGATGAATTATCCGAGAGTGCGCGGCTCGCGCCGACCCAGCGAGCTTCAAGCCCGAGCAGTGATTTTAAATCCCGGTTTCAGCCAGTGAACTATGTTCGTTCTTAAAGCAGCTCCAGATGCGTAGGATATAAAGTCCCGTTATTCTCGGGCTAGGAAGGGATTACAGTATGGACTTGGAATGCAGTTTTTTGGAAAAGCGGCCGTTTGGGGAAAAATGCTCTTAGTTACACTTAAACAAGTCTGGTATCTGGGCAGAACCAGAAAAGCGAAATGCGGCAAGTTTATTTACAGCTCAGGTGTAAATACGCTACATCCTGAGTACCTGCCTTGCCCGATTATTTGTAGATTTTATTTAAAAGAAGAAATGGCAAGCCAGCGTACAGGTTAGATTCACGTATTATCTAAGTGTCTTAATCGTGCAATTATTAAAGGTATTAATAGTGAATCCTACTAGACGAAAGAGAGAGATTCTTCACCGAAATGCTACCTTCATAAACATCAAAAAAAATCCTGTACCCTACACTAGAAAAAATACTTGTTTGAAGTGACTGTACTGCATGTAGTCACAGGTGATGTATGTTACCCCCCTCCCTTAAAAATGCTTTCTGAGAGAAGAAAACAATACTGTCCCTAACTGTAATGATTTTTCATCCTGTTATGTTCAAAGAAAATACACAAATAGAAATATTCTTCCTCATTCTGAAAGTAATACTATAATTGAATTTGAATTCAGTATCTTCATAGAAGATGTAATTATCAGATCAATATTGTGTACCAAAATAAGTACAATTGTCAGGTGAGTTTCAGCCATATCTGACTGAAAATATTATCCAATTGTTCCCCAATAGCCCTCAACTGTAGTCCCATTATATTTAAAATTGCAATATTTTATAAAATTAAACTGCTGATAATAGATACAATAAAGTAGAACTCAAACTTTTTTACTAAGGAATGAAACTTGGGTATTATATAATAAGTAATATATTAGTATTATTTAACTGGGTTCTAGATATTTGAATATTTTTAATAGTGCATTGTACAGAATATTCTGATTTGGTTTTCTGTTTGTATCTGATATTGGTTAAACTGTAAAACAAACGTAGATGTATTTCTATTTTTATTTACAATAAATTCACTTGCCTCATTGCACAATGCTTTATGAATTACAGAATCACATTTATCTATTGACAGAAATATATTGTGCTTTAACATGAAGATAAGTACCTAGTCTGTTTTGATCAGAAGACTTTCCAAATAAGCAGCTTATCTAATTTGTTCCTTAGGCTAACCAACCTTCTGTGACATGATTTGAAACTATTTCTTCTCTAGAATGCTTCTGGTTTAAATGTCTAAGAATCTTTTTTCATGTTCATCTATAGCAATTCCAACTTTTAAATCCATATATATTTTGCCAACCTTAAGAAATACAGGAATTGACTGTGCCATTCAATCAAAATTATGGGATTATTTGATAAACTGGCAAGTTGGCTTGGTCTGAAAAAGAAAGAAGTTCATGTTCTGTGCCTTGGATTAGACAATAGTGGTAAAACAACAATTATCAACAAGTTAAAACCATCTAATGTAAGTATACATTTTTAGTTATTACTAATTTGTTTTATATTGTTGAAAAGCTGGCATTTTTACTGGAGATATTTGTGGAAACATGGAATGTTTAATACATGGGAATATTAATTTCAAGACAAAATTTATAAACCCTTTTTCAGAGAAGTAAATTGTGTTACTAACTTTTAGTATTAATGTGGTTTATCATTCCAAAAATAGATGCTAATAAGAATTGTGTTTAGATTTGTAAGCCTGGACTTGTTTATTTAAAAAACTTTTTGCTTATTTTTTTTTGGACTGGAAACTTCAACCATCTAATGACATAAATTACTTAATTCAAAAGCTAGCAGAATTAAAAAGGGAACATCATAGAAGTATTAACTACTATTGTCTCAAATTTATCTTTAGAGGATAAATGAAAGAAGTAGCAATTATTAACACTGAACTATTTTAGAAGCAATATCAATTTTGTGTGGCCCATTAGCAATTTTATTACTTTTAAACTAGTGCTACATAGCAAAGCCCCCCAGTAAGGCACCACCTTGCTGTGGTTGGGGGGCTTGTGTGCTCTGAAGAAGATGAGAGCTCTGCCAGAGGTT